>VZTL01011834.1:78496-99552 GCA_013400535.1 Scopus umbretta
GGGGGGACGCGGTTGGCGGGAGGAGGAATAAATAATTCCTCTTGCGTTTTGCTGGCACCGGCCTGCGGCTCGCCAGCAGGTCGGGCCTGGTCCCATCCAGCCCAACGCTCCCAGGGTGGCGTGGGGTTTATTTTGAAAGCAAAAAGTCTGTCTTTTCCAGTGTATTGGCCAAGCGGTGGGAGGAATGTTTACAGGTAACGTGTAGAGGTCGTTTTGCGACATATTTTTACCCTTCTATTGTGCCACCCACCTTTGTCAACAGCATGTGTGTGTTCTTGAGGACTGGTGTGATTGGTTTGAAATGTATTTTCGACAGTGTAGAAAACCTTTCATGTGTGGTCTTGTCACCTGACACATTAAGGATTGTAAGAATTTATTTTTCAGCCTACGAAAAAGATTAGTGCATATGCCAGGCTCCAGGTTTTGCTAAACAGATGGTACTTTTTTTCCTTAAACAACATCTGAAAGGCACTTTTAGTTTCCTTGATGACTGAAGAGGCTCTGTAGGCCTCTGTACGTAATTGTGTACCCTGCCCGCTCTTCTCTACCTCTCCAAACTGTGCTCACTTATGACTTTAAAATAGACCTGTCTGTTCTGAAGGTTAAGTAGCAAAGCGATGCACCCCAAATAAGTGTCCTTTTTTTGTTGTTGTTGTTGTTATTTTTTTGTTTTAAGTGATGTGTGAAGACTGATGCTGCATGTTTCCTCAGACTAACTGGAGAAGTACCCTCATTTGCAGGGTCTGATGTTTTGGAGAAGTGACAGAAGTTTTCAGTAATGACCCGGACTGCTGGATGTTGATGTTCTTTGAAAGAAAATGTTCTTAACTTGTGGAAGCTTTAGATGGACAGTCTAAAACTATAAAAAGGAATAGAAAGCGTCTACAGGCTGTTAGAAAAGCATTGTGTTTTAAAGATTGAAGATTAGTATTTGTTAAATTAACTTGAGCAATTACTACATAGTGAACAAAAATGTCTTGATTTAAATTGGTGCTTCACTAGTGAAAATCAGTCTGGTAGAATTCTGTACTGTTCCTTTGGTGTATAAAGTTCAGTGTTTGTACAAAAGATGGCGAATGAAGTTAATATATTGTGTGCTGTAACACCAACCTGAATCTTTTAATATGCAATAAGTATCACTTGTCTAACTAGTCTTGAGGGGGTTTTATTTGTTTTTTCTGGAACTGCTGAGTATCTGACTAGATCTTATTCATAGGGTAGTATTTACATGGATTTCAGTGGGTGATCCCTTAGTCCTTAAAATCCCTCTGTACAGGTAAGCTTTAAAAGAGAAGAACATTTTTAATGTTGGCGGTGAAGACTGGCTGTTAAAAGAGCATTTCTGGAGTGTCTGTTAAAAGCTTGAAGATCCTGTACCATAGGAGAGCTGTATTGTCACAGAGCTACCCACTGAACAATGTAGTGCATCTGTGTTCAGTCATTTTTGAAGGTCGGGGCCTTAATACTCAGTGATTGCCACTTCTTAAGAAAATAGCACCATGTCCTTGTGGAAGTAGTGACGTTGGAGCATATAATCAGTTCTTACATTTGTATACATATAAACCTGATGCTTTTTATAGGACTGTCAAAATCTTTCCCCGTTTCTTATGTTTCATTCTATTGTAACCTGTCATGCATCTTTTTCAGATTTTTTTATTCCTGTGCTTTTTTTTTTTTTTTTCCCAAATGGGACTTTTGCCTCTTACTGTCTTTTTGTTTTGACTAATTTGGATTACTTGCAGAGTTTTTTGAGGGGCTTTTTTGGAAGGGAAGTGTTAGTTTTTATATGGGCTCTATGGCTTTGCATTTTGCCATGAGATATTATGAACACAGTATTAATATAGGAAAGATGATCCTGGGAATAGTGAAAAATGACTTAAATACTAGAGTGTTGGAAGATGTATTTATTTGTGAGGGGCTCAGCTTAAAGTGATTGAAGTAATTTTGGTAAGAAGAAGTAGAAACACTGCTGAAAATGTGAATGCTCTAGGCAGTTGATGATGGGACTGCTTTTGGTGGGTTTTGGGTGGTATCTTGCTGACTGAATTTATGGGCCTCCCTCCCACAAGAAAGCAAGCACAGCTTATATAATAGACTCTTGTTTCAAAGGATATTTTATTCTTTCTTCTTATCACAAGTTCAGTTTAGTATGACCATGTATAGATCCCATTGTTTTCTAGTAGCATCGTTGTAAGATTACTAGTGGAACCACAAAGCTTATAAGTATCGTTCTAGTGGTGAAGTATAACAAATAACATCAATTGCTCATGTAATACTCGCTGAATGATCTTATCGTATATGATAAATGGATGGAGACCTGCTGGCTAACTGATAAATCTCGGAAATGGTTGCTAGAGAGAGTTATTCCTGAATGTTGTTGTTCCTGAAAGTCTTAGAGGAGTTAATCTGCTCGACTCAAGACTTTTTTCATGAATGATTTGGGAGTAATAACAAAATTGTCACTAATAAAACTTGTAGATGAACAAGATGGATAGGTACTAAGCAGGAAGGGCAGAATAACTGCATAAAACCATCCAGAACTCATGTGAAGTTATGCTAGTGGAACAAGGCACACCTTAGTGCAGCCGTATTCGAAGTAAAGCGTTGAAGATAAGGAGCGTAGGCATGGGACTGTATCCTGAAATTTATTGACTGGTAGGATATAAATATGAACAAGCAGTTCAGCAGAAGCTCCCAGTATAACGCTTTGATCAAAGAATATATTATGTATTTTTAAATTTATTTTTTGAAAAGATGGTTTACTGATTAGGAGTATGGAGATGATTTTTGGCTGGGCGTGTGGTAATACTAACAATGAAGTTTTGTCTTTAAAAGTCATTGTTAAACAATGAAGAGTGTGGAAGAGAGTTAAGAATCATTTTAATAATGCCTTACAGTGGAAGGCTTGAAAAAAACCCCATTCATGTTATCAGGAATAGTGACAAGCACCTTTTTTGCCCCATGTAAATACTGTCTTACTGAGATGCAGTGCTTTATTCCGTTTATGCTTAACAAGATCCAGTGGCTGGAAAGAGAAGCTGAATGGGATCAAATTGAAAGGCACAAGTGGTAAATGGTGAGGGTGAGTAATCGTTGTAATGAAGAAAGGAGGGCAACTGTGGATCATCCAGCTCTTGATGTTTTCAGCCTGAGTTTGGATGTCTTTCTAGAGACCACATGCAAGCTTTTGAATTCTGCACGTGGGTAACTGGGTGGTGTTTCAAACCCATGCGTACAGAGGAGTGTAGGGGTGACCAGTTCTGTGAGTGATATACCGCCTCTTTCATACACATGAATTCTTCAGCAGGATCGTGAGGTGCAGGGATGACCAAAGCGAGGGAGTCCTGTGGGTGTAGATCTCGGGGTGGACATGGCATTGGCTGCCCTACAGTGCGATACGGGAGCTCCGTTACAAGAGATGCAGGGCACCCTAGGGTGGCACCGTAACACCGGGCTGCGTAGTCCCCGCTGGTTTGTTTCCTTCTCCCAGTGCTCAGGTTTCTGGTGGCAGTTACAGTGGGAAGCTCTGCTCCCCTTTATACAGTGTAGCGCTAGTATGGGAGTGCTACTCATGCTGTTTGTACTTGGTATCCTTCAACTAAATGACTTTGAGAGGCCTTCTGGCTTTAAATTCCTTGGGTCTTTCAAACAAGAACAACTTCCTGACTGTTCCGTGGTAGGCGGTGATAGGCTTGGATGTTTTATTTTGAAATCCAAGAATGAGGGTGAGGGGATCTTTAGGAAAAGGATTTTGTTTGTGTTCTTCCTTTTTGTTTGGAACGTATTCTTGGTGTGTGGCTTAATATGGCCTGAACTGCCAAAGGTATTTCAGCTGTTCAGGGCTGCAGCTCTTCCTAAATGGTAAGAACTGTTACTGGGGAGGAAGATTTGTTTTGTTACTGCTATGTAGTGCATTTGCCAGTGTTGTTAGGTTGTGTGGGATATGTTTGAGAGGTGGAAGTTACTGGTTCTTACAGATCTCTCTTGGCATTAGAAAAGCCTTGGCTGTGAAAGCTGGGTGGTGTTTTTTTTTGTTGTTGTTGTTTTGTTTTGGGGTTCTTTGTTTTGTTTGTTTTTGGGGTTGGTTTGGGTGTGGTTTTTTTTGGTGGCTTACTCTGAAGTCAGGAAAAAATCTTCCTGCAAAGCTGGAAGAAAATTTTAAGAGTTATGGGCTCTGGCAGGAGTTATCCCAGCTGGAAGTCTTCATTTTTGTCTTTGTTTCTCTCCCTGTGGTTCAATTTGTAACTCCCTGGGAAGTTTGAAGGACAGTACCTGTAGATAGCTTTGGCTCTAATTTCTTCTGTTGAAAACATCAGTGAAAGGCCTGACTTTACAGTCTGACTCTCTGCCTTGTGGGATTCTGAAGGTATTGATGGGGCTGTATTGGGGTGCAGATTGTTTTCAGTTGTCCTGTAAAGTTGTGGGACTTACTCTGTAGTTCAGTCAGGATCACTCCAGGGGCTAAGCTTACATTTGTGAGCTCATTCAAAAATCGGTTATTGTTTATTATATCACTTAAAAAGGAGCATGGAACCATGAAGTCTCAGACAAATTAGCATGCTTAGTATTGAAAGTTGAGTCTTGTTTCTTGTGTTGTGGTTAGCTTCATAGTTTGAGGCTAGAGGGGACTGCAGATCTAATCCAACCTTCCAGTGCCGGCACTGAGGGTTCTTTAATGAACTGATTCTTTTTATAGCCAGCATACTACTTACAAAGTAAAAGAGAAAATAAGCAAAACCCTACAGTAACAGATAATACTGTATAGCTTGACAAGTTGCCCCCAAATTTAATTAGTCTGTTTAAGACTTAAACCTGTTTCTAGTCTGAACTTAATTTGTTTCTGCTCGTTACATCTTGAGAGATATCTATCCAAATATAGGTCTGTCTGCATTTATTTAACATGCTGATGATTATGAGATCCGTATACTGCTGTTGGTCTGCAGCCCTACTCACCCTTCTGAGTCTCTCGTTAAGACGTGTTCTTTCATTCTTTCAGTGTTTTCATGGCATTGCTCTGAGTGCAATAGCTGTTGTAGTAGTGAACTTGAGAACAAAGCACTATTAAATAGTTGCACCAGGGCCAGTGGGGGTAGTAAAGTAACTTCTGTGTCCTTACTCAGCATTCCCCATCTGTACAGACCGTTGTACTGGTCTGGTTGGGAACTGCATCACACTGGAAGCTTGTGCCCAGATGATTATCCACTTCCAAGTCTCTTCACCGCTTTTTGGATAGTTTCCTGGATGGGCCTTTGTTTTTGTTGTAATATAAGTTATGTTGTACCAGAAATAGAGTATTATTTACCCCCTTTTTTCCCTCACTATGAAACTTGCCTCTAACTGTTGTTTATTCCTAGGTTGCAGGCAACCATGAAATAGGGAGGGTTCACAATACCGGCTCTGTAGGATGCTTAGTATGCTCTCAATAGTATTTTCATATTAACGCTCCTGTGAGGTTTTAAAAATGTACGCAACTAAAAAGAGCAAGAGCCTTTTTTTTGGTCGGCATAGTCTTTAACTAGGACAGTATGTGTCATAGGCACAAAATGCACCATAAGAATAGAGCTTGTACATCTCTAGTTTTTAATACATGTGAGATAGACCATATTAACTTTCTTTATATTCTGATCTCTTAATCAAAATATCAGACACTACTAGACACTTTGGACACTAACTTTGGACATTAACTGTGTTTGACCACTACCACTTCTTTATCAACTGAAAGTGCTGGGTTTATTTTTCTGTGAAGCCATGGTACATAGCATTGCTAGTCTTTGCTGCTTTGTTAATTCTATATGAAACCTAGAAAAGCGAGCAGTCACTTAAATAGGTAACCATTTATAACCCATGTTATCACTGGAGTTTCTTCAGGCTTAATGAAAAACAGTGGCTACATCTTCTGGACTGTATGGTTGACCTAAACAACCTGTGCTATAAAGAAGTTTAATAATATTTGTTGTTGTATTAGAAAACATTTTTTCATGGCAACAAGATGCAATTTAAATTTTCTGGCTTTTTCCTCAGCTATTTTTGTTCTGCACTTATTGAACATTTTCAAATTTTGTGGTTTTGTGTTTTTATTAACAGTTCTATCATTCTTATGTTGGACGGAAGTTGTCAAGATTATATTTCATGTGCTGTTAGGATGCTGCTTGCCCTTCTAGGGATAGGGATGTCTTGTATCCTTTTGCTTGCCTTTCAAGTTTACATATTTTTCTAATTTGTCATGCTCATGGTCAATGCTTCTCTTGCCATTTTTACAAGATTATTTTTTTTATATAGTCGTTTCATGTTCATTGTAAACTATGAAGTTTTTCCCCAGTGGGCTTTTTCTCAGTGGTAACATTGTGGCTTCTCAGGCATCTAATAAAACATTTAAAAATAGTTTTCAACTATTTACAGCTTTTCTTCTATGTATTTTCTTCTGATTTGGGCAGTAATTGATTTTTAACTTTCTGGAACAGGCCCTCTTAAAGCATCAGTGGTAAATGTCTGGTTTGACCTTAATTTGTGTTGACTCAGTTTGCCTTTACTTGTTAAACACAGACTTTATTTCTCTGATTTCACAGAATTTTAGTCTTTCAACAGCATTTGTTTCACTGTGTTTACCTGTTTGCTCAGGAAAGTAATGAGACATGATAAATGTGGAAGAGGGTTACATTTTAACTTTGCAGAATCCAGTTTACGGAATTAAAGAGGAAAATACTTGTTTGCTGTTGGCTTGAAAACTAGATAATATTGTCATTGATACTGACATGATTAGATGGGGTAGCCTCAGTAATTGGTATTTCAGCATGCACACTGTCCTCTGCTGCTTTTCAGCCAGTATGAGATAAAGATTTTACTTTCATGGCATCCTCGTAATTGAGGGAAACACTGGGGTCTGTTACAAATGAGACTGTAGAACAAAGTTGAAAGCTTTTTCTTAAGTCGGAGTCTGGAAGAATTGAACCCTTGGGCCTGTCATGCCCAGTACATGGTGTAACAGTTTGTCTTGTGCAGTTTTGAAATCTAGTAATTCCTTCCTATGCTTGTAGGATGCCCTCAGGTCTTTAGAAGGAGTTCCTGGATTGTGTCTGTAAGGGGGGAGGTACCAAAAATGGAGGGTAATGGGAATGCTGTGGTCAGAGCTTGGAAGGCTGCTCAAGACCAGGGGAAGATGAAGACGACTTAGTAAGGCGGGAGCACAGTAGCAAGAGGTGGAGGGCATCAGAGTGTGATTTGAGAACACTTACTGGCTTTGAAGGATGTGGTTTTGCAATCGAGTTGAAGCTGGTCTAAAGCCATGGCGGGAACTCAGACAAGTCCTTTGGCTTCCTAGGATTAGCTTTTGCAATTGTGTGGCCGGTAGGTGAATTGGGATACTTGCTTTGACTCTGTGACCTGACCTAACTGAAACCATTACTGTGCTGTTGTGAGAACTCCTAAGAGGTAATGGAGAATGCACAGCCAGGACCCTGAGTGGGACCACACCTTCTGATGGCAGGGCAGCTTTAGCTTGACTTAAGCTAATTGTGAAACCGACCTTTAAACACTGCCAGCTGCATGCATCTGCCAGTGATGCTTGTCTGGCCCCAGGATGAGCCAGTTCAGGGAAGTAAATCAGTAGAAAATTCATTTCATACAAAAAAAATCGTGAATAACTTTCTGCCAGTTCCCTAAACATACTCATTATAGGATCAAGTGCACTACCGTACTGACAGAAGGTAGAGGGTGAGCTGGTGTGACCAGTTTGGAAGGTTTGGAGTTGGTTAGAATGGGACTGGTTTTAACTGTGAGACCACAGATTTACTAAGCTGTCTCTCATATGCTGCAGAAAATTGACTGTCGGCATGGCTAGAAACGCCTTCCATGCATTTCCTAGTTGTGGTAGATGAACCAGCCTGTGTTTATCATAAGTGGGAATGAGAGTTTGCTTAGTTGGCTATTGATTTGAAGCCCCGTTTGCTGGTTCAAGGTTGCGATGGGAATGGTGAATTGAAGTTTTCCATGAGGACTGAGTGTGACTTGTACTAACTTTTCATTCTGTACTTGCCAAGGAGAAAAGAGGATCCATAGCTAGAGTGACTGCTCATTCTGTCCTGTGCACTTGCCCATGCTCTAATTATTGATTTAATTTTTTCACCATTCCTCAGAGATGAGTTAGCTATAAACTTACTAAGCAACGTAATATACATTTGAGTGTGGCTTTGGCAAATACTTGCTGAATAAAGCAGAACCTTCAGTATACCTTTTTTTTTAAATATGTGACATTACCAGATTTGAAAATTGAATGAAGAATCTTGATCTTTGAAAAAGAATTTTCAGAATATCCTTTTCTGGGAATTTTAAAAAGAGGAGGTTTGGTTGTTTGTTCTGTTTTTTTTTTTTTCTCCAAGTAGCTGAGGATCAGGATTGCGCTAGACACGTACTTGGGTGCATTTTTGAGGTTTAGCACTTTAAAAGTGACGTGCATGATTGGTTTTCAGTTACTGTTATGATGACTGACTGCTAATGCTAGGTCTCTGAGGCATTTTGTGGGTTTTCTGGGTTTTGTTTGTTTGTTTTAGGGTTTATTTTTTTTTGAGAGATCTGCAAGCTCATATACTCAGAGACCTAGACCTATTTGAATCACTTTGGGGGGAAAAAAAAAATACAGTTTTATTTCTGTTGAAATCTTTAGATTTTGGCTGAGAACACAATGCAGTACTCCTTGAAAAGAAAGCCAGAAAGGATATATGTACATGTTAATGTCAGTTGCTGATTAAAACAAAACAATAGAGTAAGTTTTAAACCATAGTATTTTAAGCTTATAATTGTTTTATCCTTTACAAATGCTAGTAAATGCAGCTCTTTTAAATAACACTTGCAGGTGAACCTATGTGTGCAAATACAGGGCCTCTGAAAAGCCTACTTGTGGAGCTATTGCTTCCTGAAGTATGACACTGTTTAGTTTAGGAGCATCTGTAAGTAAAGGACTGGAAAGCAGTTCATTGGTTATGGATGCTTGCTTTGAAGAAACAAAACTTACTCATTACCAGCTGTGCCTTAAATCCCGGGATCTCTGACCTCTGCATAGAGTGGTTGGATTAAGGGCTCTAGTTGAGCATCTCTAACTCGCTGTTATGTAAAAAAATAGATCTACGTTGAAGAGAATGTGGGATTATTCTCTCTGTGTGACGGCTGACTGTTGCTTGTGGGTGGAACCCTGTATTAGCAAAAGGACTACTTCATTGTCTTTCAGACAAGGCTTTTCTCAAGCTATTTCACTGATTTTTAAAGAAAGCACTGTCGATTTAAACTGTAACTTGCTTTCAAAAGAAAAATCAGAGTATTAGGTACAGATTTTTTTTTTCATCGTGTATGTATTTTGTAATTAGCTTCTCCAGGGATTTTCATAAATGCATCTTTTCTATTGGTATGTCAAGAAACCGTGCAAATAGGCTAAAAATTTAAGAGGGAAACCAAACAGACTTCACAGGATGCTGTCAAATGTGAAAAGTAATGGAAAATGAATGGAAGGGTTTTTTTGTCATGTCATACTGATGTTGTGTAATTTAATGCTACAACAGGGGGCAGGGAGGATCCCAGCATAAACTGTAAGGGTCAAAGTAAGGTGAGTCTGATAGTATATACTTGCAAGCCAAACACTGAACTGGTTTTTTTTATATATATTATGACCAGTTAAGATTAAAAAAAAAAAAAAAAAGGTGGTATTGCACACTTTTTTTCATGGAGAATGTGATCTGGTTTAGATGGAAGTTTCCTTGTACGTGTCGGCTAAACCGAAGGTGTATATGCATCATCCCAATTCAGACAATCTAACAGCTCATAGCTACTGAAGGGTCTGACTCCTCAAACTGATGAGCCTATAGAGCCCTGCAGAATTCTTTTTTTTTTTTTTTTTTTTTTTTTTTTTTTTTTTTGTTTGTGGTTTTNCCTTCTGGCTAGGACTTCATGCAAATCTGAGAAGGATCAGACTGCTCCCACTTGACAGTCAACAGTTAGTCAGATTAGCTGTTGCTGGTTTCACCCCGTACTCTTCTTATGCTTTAAAGATTTAAATGTGATTCTCTCTAAAATTAAGACATGATCATTTAGCCTCTGTTTCTGTGACTTTCTGTGTTGCAGAATTAGGTGAAGGGATAGGGGCAGGAAAGTTATCATAGGCTGTAGAAGAGGAGCTTCCATTAAGAATTTTGAAAGCAATACTAGCGCTGTCTTTTTTAGGAATGCAAGGAATTGATTTGCTTGTATTTGTTTTGTGAGCATTTTTCTATTAACGCGAGTGCATGAGTGGCTAGTATTTATGTGCATATAAACTAATGTGGGTGTTTGTAATATGCAAATTACCATCAATAAATTTGTATAGATTCTTGCACTTCTTTGAAAGTAGGAGGAAAACTGGGAAAGCTTACTAAGAAGCACTATATTCTAACAAAGGAAGAACAGGGAAATTGAACACACAAATACAGGGAATGGAATTTTTTAGTGTTAAACTTCAGTAGTCCCTGTTAAATATAACACACATACATGAGGACTATTTTGTTATTTAGGTTCTCTGAAATAGTTGCAGTCACTTCCAATTTTATCATGATTCTTTCAACTGCAGCCAGGTATGGAAATAGTATAGTCATTGATTATAAATAAATAAAACAAATCACGATTTCTTCTGTTTTCATTAAGAAAAAGGCAATAGTTTGCAATATTTTATGGAAGGTAGTGCTTTTATTTCTCTTATTTTTTATTTTAGAACTTGTTAGTATTTTTGGTTTAAGTGTCAATTATCTTGGTCACCATTCAGAATTTGACTGTCTGACTTAGATCATGGTATCGTTTCCTTGCAGCAATATTGCATAATGTTAAAGGAAAAGCAGTCCTAGCCATCTGTTAATGCCTACCAGAGCCATGTGTAGCAGCTGTAAGCAGCAGTATTTTCCTCCCTTCCTTATGTCCAAGCAGGCGTATCAACCTATTCATATCCTCCTGCTATATATAATTGCAAATTATGAAATTCCTCTCTCGGAATAATTCAGTCTCGGTCATCTTATTTTTTTCATGTGTAACTTCTTAATTTTTTTCCTCTGAATACTGTTCTCAGAATTCCTCTTAAGCGTATTTAATTTTGGCTTTTTTAATTGGAAAAGATTCAAAGATTTGAGTACTGAGAACTGATTGAGAATACTGGCATTGTTAGTGCTCATTCTTGGGAGCTGTGCTTACTTTTTTCCCCTCTCCCCTGCACTTCTTCCCTTTTCCTTTGGAGTTATTTTTCATATTTTGCTTTATCTTCTGTTTCTCCATTTTAGTGGTCTTGTTTTCCAGAGGAGATTCCCTTTTTTCCTCTACCGTGTTGTTTCTTTTTTCCAAAACACGGGTTTTTCTTTTTTAGCCTTATTCTCACTCGTTTGAGGTTTTTTTTTTCCCTACCCTGCATTACTTGCGCATCTGTGCAAGCAATCTGCACATTTTGTGATTAATGAGTAATGACAAACTAGTCACAGATGCATATGAGTGATTAGGGCACTGTCAAAGGATAGTCACTGAAGTGGGAAGCTCATCTAGAAAGAGTGACCCTTGGTAGTAATTGGGAACCAAATTTAATTTTTATAAATAAGCAAAATCTGTCTCTCGTGCAACCTTCTAAGCCAACCAGGTCTACCAGTTTCTAGAGGTAACATCATTTTCTTCATCCTGTCAGCCTGACTTCCTTGAATATTTAAAAGCTGGACCGTGTTGTTCCATGATTACGTAGTCAAATAAACAACTGCTGGCTGCCAAAATGTTCCTGCTACCTTCTCTTTTTTTCTTGCTTTCTCTTTACCAGCAGCTCTGGAGCCTGTCTCTTCACAGGAGAAACAGATTCAACTTGCTGTCCTAGTAAAAGAAGAATTGAGTAGGCTCACTGTGACTGCAACTCTGCGTACCAAAGCTAGCTTGAGTTAGGCAGCGGGAGCATGGAGCCAAGAGCAGTGGGGGAGAGTGGGCAGAGAGATGACCTTTCTCTTTTAGCAACGGTAAACTGCTAATTTGGCTCAAGTCACGCTTGGAAATGGCTCCTTGAAACAGGATGAAGTAAGTTAGAGATTTAGTGTTTGCAGCCCGCTTATTGTAAATTGGTGAAATCAGGCCTCTGCTCTACTGCTTTCTGTGTAGTTTTCCTGACTTTCAGCTGGGGACTGGGGAGCCATTGTCAGGAGAGATCAGAATATGAAAAAATAAATGTGTTTGGATTTCAGTTATTTTTTTCATCTGTGAATTAGCTGTTAGTGGTTTTCAACTGTAGATCATCATTGTAAAATTAAATTTTCCTGAAATGTTTTCATCATAAAAGGAAAGAGTATTTTAACACTTCTGAATGTTGTCAAAGCCATTTGTGAATGTCATATATGTTCTAGGCTCAAGATGTTATGTTGTTACTTTATTATCAATCTGTCATATGTTTAAAAAAAAAGTCATGGTAGTTTCAAGAATTTCAACTATTTTCCTAAAATTTGTGTGAGAGCATATTAATTTAAAGGAGATTAATTCTTCCCTATTTTGGGTGAAAACTTAAAAGGCAAATGGTGACAGTGAAACTAACAATACACAAGGTTCTGTGTGAAAGGCATGTTGTAAACATTATATAAATCATTATTTTTAACTTTTTTTGTGCTTATTCCTGTTCCTTTAATGATGGTGGGCAAGTAATCTAGATCAGTATATGATTTTTAAGCAGAGCTTTCTCTTCTGTCCAACACGTTGGAGGAAGTAACCTGTATTTTTTGTGTCTTAATCTTCTGTTAAACTCCAAAAATAGATGCTGTCTGAATGTCGTACTTATGGTTTCTTTCTAGCTTAGCTGCTGATGCAGAATGACTGACGTTGGGCAAACTCACCCCTGAGGTAACACGACTGTAGTCAGTCCTGCCGGGGCTGAACAGGACTGGCGATGCCTGGGCACAGGCAGCTTTGTTCAGGTCGCCTTCTGCTGACTTGGAGCCATGCCTGCACGTGCCATGGCCGCATTTGATGGTTGAGGCTGCGTTGAAGCCATTATATTTGGGAGCAATGCCTATAGACAGGTTGTGTTTAATATCCACAGCTTTTTGAATAGCAGTCTTTTAAATGACTGTGCTCAACGTTTTAAAAATAGAAAACTTGCCAGAGAAGGTGGTGGAAAGGTTAAGTGTTTGCTAGTTCTTAAGCTTCAGCATGGCTTCCTTCTAAGCCGTGTCTTTTATGTAGCTTCTAATGGGTGAATACGTGCAAATATGTATAGGCTTATGAGGAGTATTGATGTCTATACAAGTTTTAAGTGAGAGAGTTGAAATCCTTGCATGTTTAGGCTTAGCTTTCCCGCTTTTGAATGTTGGGTTGTCTTACTTCTGAGTCCTTGTTGCAAACTCTGTAATAGTTTAAATACACTGTTGCAGTCCTTGAGACAGAGGAATTACTTACCATAACGGCATTTGAAGCCCTTGTCAACTTTTGGATTATGTTAGCAGCAATGTAGTAGTCAAATGAAACAACGTCCATACCTGTTTTTTTCTGATTCTTACTTTCCAAATAACTACAGAGACACATGGCAGAACTTGGCCACTGACTGGATAGATACAAAGAAAGAATTTACATTTACTCTTTTCTCATTTGAGCAACAGATGCTTCAGAAAACACTTATTTGTTGATATTGTAGTATTAGAAATTATGGTTTTCAATTACAGAACTTCTTTCTTTTCCTTTAAAAAGGACATAATTTGAACTTCCTTGTGAGTTTTAAGAATGTGCTTTTGGGTTTCAGTGCTGTGCTTGAATAACTAAGGACAGCTATGCTCTTCAGTTTGAAGTGCCTATTGATAGGACCAAATGCATGTCAGGCATAAGGTTGTGTTAGTTTGGCTGAAGTAATTTGAAAACTGATTATTTCTATTTTTTTTTTTCCGCTGGCATATATATAGCCTTTGTAAAAGCAGAGGTAGCTAGCAGTTGAGTTCTGTTGACTAGATGTTGGTATATCACAAGCCGTGATATCTGGGAAGGTTAACTGTTGAAAACAACAATTTTCGTTTCCTGGTTAGTCAATGTTTAATCAAACTAATAGACTTTGTAAGCAGAAACATAAATAACCCAATTGTTCTCTGAAATGCCTAAGGCTGGTAGGAGCTGCAAAATCAAAAGCTGAAAGTTCAAGGAAAGTGTGTGTTAGCTGTGTTCAGTAGACTCTGTGATAACACCTTGAGCAGATATCTGGTTTGGATTCACTCATAAGTCTTACAATGGTCACCTACTTCAGGCTATCAGTTGATGTCCTGTTTACTGGTAACTTGCTCATCTAAAGCAGTGTAGACCCATATTAATTCTCTTAATGTTAGTTTTTCGTTATTTCTTTCAAAATCTTTCTTTCTAGAATAACTAGGAGAAATTATTTTTCTGCATTTATAGTACTGTGCCCTAGTCCTGCACAGGATTATCAGAAAGCTGAAAAAAATTCTTTAGGAAAGAAGAGACTCTTTTCCAGCTGCTGCCTTGCCTTGTTTGTATTTTGCCTTGTCAGCCAAGCATGGTGTGTCACAGCATTGTTTGCGTTGACTTGGTCCAAATTGCCTATGGCCAGGTGAATCGAGTATTACCGTGATTCACAAAATCGAGGTTCTCTTTTATCTTGATTCCTGGCAGCTTCTTAACTTAGGAACCCAAAAGTTACTCTGCAGATCTCAGTCATAAACTAGGCACTTAAAATGCCAGGTGAGAGTTGTCTTGCCATCCTGTAGAATGGCACTGACAGTAGCCAGCTAGCATGCTACTATGAGCCACCATGCAACTGTCAAGTTGCATAGATAATACTAAGTGATAAATTTTGATTCTAAGCTTGGGAACTGTGTCCAGGCTGCAGAGAACTGACTGTATTGGGTGAGGATTCAGATTTTATATGCTTTCCTGGATTTTGTTTTAAATTATTTACTTCCGAAATCAGCAGTATTTGCATCTTCTTTTCAGGCAAATCTAAAGTCATCCTTTTTCCACAGTTATCACTGTGGTTAGAAGACTGTTGTATGATGTTGGAGGCTGTGATGTTCATATACTTTTCAGGATTGTAGGGATTCTTTCAACTGTTCTTAAACGTAAAACGCAAACTCAACTCTCTTAGTAAATCAGGAAACACCGGGGTCACTTTAAGTTTATATTTGTTGTGAGTCTTTATATTAAACAAATGGATTGTAACTGCTAATGTATGTCCTGGGGGCAGAGAGGGAGGGAATTGTTTCTCGCTTATGCATTTTTGTGTCAGGCAGTCATATTTGCCATCACCTTAAATCTAACTTCTGAATCACTTTGGCTATTTTGCATTAATATAACAAAATTTGAAAGTTTCAGCATAAAAAAAAGTAGTTCAGAGACCCTATCAGTACAAAAAGAGATTAAAAATTACATATATGTATATATTTTTTTTAGAAGTTAAGGGTACTGTCATTACCTTCACATCCTTAGTAAAAGTAATAGATAAGCTGTAGGAGGGGCTAAGGAATATCATCGCTCACTCTTTTGAATTTACATGGTTAATAATTAATACTTAAGATTTTGCTGTATTCCCATAAACCTTTTTGTGAAAGCATTAGTATCATAAGGCTGTGGTTTCATGGTCCCTTGAGGCTGACATAAATGTACTCTGCTTGTAAACGGCCAGCTCTTTTGACTGGCTAGTGCAGGCTCAAGGGAACAGGAGCCTGGTTAGTGTGCTTGAAGTGGGCAGGAGAATGCAGCTTAAGAGAAATAGTGTTCCCTGGTAATTTAATATCTGCCTGACAAATAGCCCAAGTTTCTCAGTTTGCTTTTAGTAATTGTTAACTAACAAGAAGAGAGACTTTTTCCCCTTCCAGCAGCTGTGGAAGGCTAAGAAATACATTGAACTACTATCTCCTCATCAGGGTGCTCCAGGACAGTGAATTTCTTTTGTTCTGGCCTCTTTCTGCTTGACTTACTCTTTAGCTTTTCAGGGTCTGAGTATTCCAATTTAATATGTAAAATCCTACTGCAATTGTGTGGTGTAATAATTGGTGAACAGAGATGGTATAAATCCTCCTTTTTTTCCAGTATGATGGAAGAGAGAAAATCATGTGGCACAAAATAATGAATTTAGCCTTCTCTTATATTTTACTTTTTTTTTTTTTTTTTAAATTGTAATGTCATCTGGTATCTTCTTCAGCTTCTTTACTCCATATAGCACTCTGCCATATCTAGTAGCTGGGGGAAAAAAGGTTTGGTTAAGCTCTTGCCTTTTTCAAATGGAAAATGAAGCTATGTTTCTGGATAGTAAGAGAATTGGTTGTAATGTGCAATTTGGATGACAGCAGATGCCATGTTTCACTTTTAGGTTGTCGCTCCTGCGGAGATGGCAACAGAGCAGCCTTCCTGTTGGGCTGGCAATGCTTAACTGGTTAATCTAGTTAGTTTTTCAGGCCTAGAGAAAAAATTGAATGCCACAAAATAACATTGTGGTCAAGGAAAGATGTACTCTGCTGATCATTTGCATCCTGTGTGAAACTAAAAAACTTATTTTTCTGAAGAAAAGTCTATGCGTAAGAATAAATGTATTTTGAAAGGAAAGCTTTTGCTGCACCACTTCTCAGTGTTGCTATGTTCTGGGTTTAAAGCTCTAAACACTTCAATTTCTTGAAAGGTGTTTTAAGTATAAAATGTCATAAGTGTTCTAACTATATAAATGACTATATTAATGTAGTACAATTTAGTACTACAAAATGTATTTAATGCGTTAGAATTTATCTCTTCCCCCCCCTCGCTGTCTGAAATAAGTACACTGTATGTAGCAAATACAAACATGCTCTACTGAAGTTACTCGGTCTTGAAATTAATACTGAGATTTTTAGGATTTGCAACTAGATTTCCTTCTTGATAGTTTACTTTGAGGTTATAACTGGTGTAAGTTTTTAGATTTCTGCTTAAGTAGTGCTTATAGAATCATAGAATCATTAAGGTTGGAAAAGACCTCTGAGATCTAGTCCAACCGTCAACCCAACACCACCATGCCTACTTCATTATGTTGAAATCTGGAAATAGTCTGAAAACCACATTTTAAATAACTTAAGTCTTAAAAGAGATACATAATAATTGTAATAATTTTAGGTTAGAAATACCTTTAAAGTAACTTTATTGGGAAAAACTTGTAATGCCTGATTTGATTACCAGCATCCAGTTATTGGGAAGGCATTGTGTTGATACAGCCGAGATGAGCAAGTTCCAGATTAAGGAAGTCAGAGTGCAGAGTTTGCTTGTCCACATGCGAGCTCGGTGTTTAAACTCGCATTGCAGTCAATGGAGGGCACTGGATAACCTTGTCACAGGAAGCCAGAAAACGCTTTGGCTGACTAGCCACAACTGGACGCAGTAAGAAGTTACTTGTGCTTCTCATTCTGACTAACAGCTCCTTTTTGCAGAAATTGTTGCACAGCTGAGAGAATGAGAGCAATGGGAGACCTGCTCATCTTGGCAATAGGAAGTCTTCCTAGCCTTAATATGTCTCCTAGTCACGGAAGCTAGCGGGGCAACATTTGCTTCTTGGGAGAGAAGGTGGTGGGCATTTGTGACTGCGAATCCTTGTTAAAGTTAGGTGTATTATATTGTGGCTGTCTTGACTCAGGATATCTTTATTTCAAAAAAATAAAAATCTGTCTAGTATAATAATGAAAAAGTTGATCACTTATTTTAGTAGCTAAGTGGAAGTCGAAACTTTAATGAAGCACCTTTCATTAGACGTTTAAAAGTATTTCCAGGTATAAATTAAAGAAACAAAATTTCTGTTCATGGAACTGTATGATGGGGAAAACTGAGTAAAAGTAAATAACACATTTTAATAAAATTAATTAAAATACATTTTTAGATTTTTCAGAGTGCTTGCTTCCTTTTTTTACTTCACTGTTCCAGTTCTCACACTTTTTTTTATGTAGATACGCTGAATTGCACAGTTGATACACACAGGCAATCAGCTATAGTATCTGTAACAAATGGAAAATTGTCTAGAAGCTGTATGAAATTCATCATTCAATTTCAGCTTGCTGAGCTGACTTTCACATGCATTTTGTAAAGAAAAATGGTGCGTTGCTGCCCTAGCGATCTGTCTGTACAGTATTTTAATATAAATCCCACCAAGGGAAGCATTAAGGGTTGAAGTGTTACCCTTCATCAAAAGAATTAAGTTTGTTGGGAGCTGTAACTGGTGATGCCATTTATTTCTGAGACCTTGTAGGCTAAACATACATAGATTACCTCTGAAGTGGAGACTGGAGTTGAATCCATGAAGTATCAGTAGGTTCTAGTCATTGGTATTAATCATTCCCAATTGTTTCTATTCTAGAAGACATTTGGCTACGCTATTTGAAATATAATATTTATTTGTAGTAGCAGAGTGAGACTTTAGTCAGTTTATGGCCAGTAGCTTTCTTTAGCTATGCTATGTTGCATTTCTAAAAACAAACAAAAAACCCCAAAACAAACAAATAAAAAATTGCTGTTACTTTTTGTTAGCATTCTAAAAAAAATACCCCAGCATAGGATTTGGCAGAATGCTGCTATTATAGGTGGTGTTTTCTAGAAGGTGTTTGAAATCTAGAGTAGGGAATACAGTAGCCTGCTTTGCAAAATGTAGAAATGTGGCTAGTCAGCTTTCCATCCTTGGATTTAGGTAGCTTTATAGTATATTGAACTAGGTACTGTTTTTAGTTTTGCTTATAGGATTTTTTCTTTTTTCCTGAGAAACTTTAGTAATACTCATTTTGGTGTTCTAATAGCAAGTTTGTCTTTTTTAGGAAATAAAGCCTCAAAGCCATTACAACCATGGATATAGTGAATCTCTTGGACGGAAAAGCCACATTGATGATTACAGCACTTGGGACATTGTCAAAGCCACGCAGTAAGCTAACTTTTGAGTGTTAATTTATCTGTGTCTGTATTAGTTAAAAAACAGTAAAATAGACTTTTTTTTATTTGCATCAAGTGGAAGGTGAACTGGATTTATAAATACAGTTGTAGAAAATCTCTGCAAAATTACTGTTAAGACATTTACGAGCATTGTATGAAAATATACTGGAAGAATTATCGTAAGTCATAAATATAGGTGGTTGCTTCACAGATTGTTGAAGGAGAACGTATGGTTTTCTTTCTGTTGGTACTGTTTATTTTCTGTAGGTGATGATTAAGAGGTAAGTGGGCAACTTTGATATGTAAACATGAGGGTTTCCTTGATTTGTTGGCATCATTTATAGGTTAGAAGGAAGGTGTGTCTCTAACTTCCTTGATAATCTCTCATTCTGCAGTTTCAACACTGCTACAAAACTGAGTTTGTTGCTGAGAAAAGATTGTAGAAGAAAACTGTGTGCAGATTTAATAATTGCATTTTTAATGCAGATGAATTATACAAATTGGTCTTCTACACAGTCCCGTAGTACATACTAACTCATAAGACTTCCTGAAGAATTGTCATGACACTACTTTTTAGCTTGCTGTTGTTTACCGTTCAGAAACCACCACTGTCACCTTTCTTCAATGAGCTGAGATGATAGTTTTGTAAGATTCTTATTTTTCTTGTTAATTTGAATGCTTAAACTATCAAGTATCTTATTAAGCTATTTGCCTTTTTCTCCTTAAGAAAAAAAAATGTCTTTCCTTTTTTTCCGAAAAGGCATTCCTTCCAACTGAAAGCAGCTTTGCAGCTCTGCCTGTGACATAGGCCCCATTTAGGTTTAGGATGTATGTACTTCCCTGTTTTTTGTTTTGAGTTGCGAGGAGTTTAACTTCCTGAAATAGATGTTGATTGACTCTGCAATTGCTCTAAATACTTTAACAGTAATACTACAACCTATAATCCTCATATTAGGGGATTTTTAGAATTGAAAATATAGCATAGCATTAAACTAGCTGCTGCTTAAAAGCATGGAAATATGACAGTAGAAGTGCTTCCATTCTTGTATGCTCACTGCACATTTGAAACCCTAAAACACATTTGTCCCTGTTAACTTTCAAATTTAGGCTGATCTGTGCTTTCAGCTGAGTTATAATTCTTTTTTGGTCTCCTCAAACGAGAATCAACAGGGCTGTGAGTTACCATGACTCTTGGGGCATGTAATAGATGAGATGAGATGCGATTTGCAGAGAGGATGGCATCTCACCAGAGAGGACTACAGTTTCATATTAAAGCCCTGATTGTTAATATCACAATGAAGGGGGACTGTCAGCACGCGTATGTGATCACGTTGTGGAATCCAGACAGCACTTCCCTGACTAGAGGGAGAACTCACCTTTATTTTAAGTATTTACTAGGATTTGAAGGCCATATTACACAAAACAGCTGTCATAAACTTCAGAGATTTTTCCCTTTAAGACAGAAAATAAACCTACCAAATATCATAAGGCTTGCAATAAAATAAATAATGCTGCTAATGTATTCATTCAGTGTTATTAAAAAGATATGCATTTCCTATTACAATGATATTCACTTTTGTAGAAGTATAACCTCTCATATGTATGAAAAATAGATGATCTTATCCTCTACCATTTGTCCTCAAAAATCAATACTCACTTAGATTAAAATATCTGCTGATTTTGTTGACGTTTTAGTTCAGTGCTAATGTAAGTAAGATGCCACAAAAAGTTTTGTAAAAAAGGGACTCTCATCTATCTCCCAGAACTTTGCTCTCCAAGCAGTTCAGTAAGTTCGACAAAACATGGCCAAATAGAATAAGAATTATTTTTAGTCTCTTAGTTTGGGTGGTTTGTGGTTTTTGGGTTTTTTTGGGGTTTTTTTTTGTAGGATCTATCCTTCAGCATGTAGCAAACTGATATATAAAGGGTCAGATCCTTNCAGATATGTAGCATTCAGCATGGGACTGGCAGTGCAGTTTTGGGTTTTTTTTTTCCCCAGAACACTTCAAATATTCCCCAAAAGAATGTAACAGGTTTTTCAGTGTGATACAGTCAAATGGTAGCTGGGGTGCTTGCCATTAGTTAAGCAAAATTCTGTTGATCTTGAGAATGGTCTGATAACTAATTATAATAATAAAGTTGTGTATCTTCCTCTGTTTAAAAAAAAA
>VZTL01011840.1:0-12438 GCA_013400535.1 Scopus umbretta
CCCTGCCACACAAACCCAGTAGAGCTGAACCAGGTAGCACCACGACAAAAATCACCTGAATTA
Organism: Scopus umbretta; assembly: GCA_013400535.1. NCBI lineage: Eukaryota > Metazoa > Chordata > Aves > Pelecaniformes > Scopidae > Scopus > Scopus umbretta. The sequence continues at coordinate 64 of VZTL01011840.1, forward strand.
AACCCCTCTTCATTCTCACTTTCACTGAATGAAATCACATGGGGGGACAGGGAGAAGAGGCGAGTTTATTTGAATGGTCTGTAGGATTGAGAGAGATTTACATCACATCTCGAAATAGTACCATGATTGCTCTGCTTGTAGAAACACGAACTCATCTGGAAATTGCATCTGGATTTCCCCAGAATTTGCGTAAGCTGGTTATATCTAAAACATACAACTGATTCTCCTATTATAGGATTTGGCACATGAAGCAAGCAAGTGAATAAGGGTCTCAGGAAACATCACTGTCTGAGAAGAAACTTCTCTGCTGTCTGAGAAAAGATAACACATATGCCTTGCAGGTAAAATGTTCTCACTAAACTTTTCTAGTCATTACAACTTACAACCACAAAAACTTAGAAAAAGAACCAAGAAGTTCCATCGAGCTGCTGAGAAAACAAGGAGGGATTCCCATGTGTTGGAACCAGTCTTCTCAATTACAAAACATCACTGGGGATGGTGGAGATCTGGACCAGCTTCCCTTAGGGTAACAATAAACCTTGAAGAATGCAAGATTCATGCAAAAAAGGACCCCACAAATCCATCTGCTGAGAACCAGCACTGGCCATGCTGGCCATCTTTTCTAATAAAGATTTGTGAATAAATACTCCAAAAATTCTCCCTAGAAACAAAATAAACCAGGTAAAACACAATTTGCAGTGCTTATTTTCTGGAAGACAGACAGAAGAAGAAGGTGTCTTACAAACTACAAGACTTTCTCGGGGAGAAAGTCTGAGTTGGATGTTTCAGTTGGTTGGGAAGGCCTGAAAACACACAAAAATACTGTCTGCTCGATGGTGGTTATATATATATATATATATATGATGCTTATATACCTGTCTTTTATCCCCCCACCCACCCTGTTTAGATATTAATTTCTCTGTCAGTCATACCTTAACGTGAGCTCAAATTAATCATTCTAAAAACAGTAATGTAACATCTTGCCTTAGTTAAACGAACACATATTTCTCTCCTTTTATCTATTATTACAGATTTACCGATCAGTGAATAGGAAGGGGAGCAGGAGTGCTCCCTCTCCAAGGCTCCTGAGCTGCCCTTCCCTCCTGCAGCCTCCCTTGGCCTCCCCAAATCCTTCCCCCAAGAAAGAGGCACAGAGAAGAGAGAGAAGGTCTCCAGCAAAGAGCAAAAACTCCAACAAAGAACTAAAGTTGAGCTTTAGAGAAATCTTTACGTTCCCAGTGGAGGTGGGCATCAAGTCATTACTCTGAGCATCTCAGTTCTGCTGCTTTCCACCTGTGCTGAATTTCCACCTGAGGCTTCATGGAGACATTAAAGGAGCAAAATCCTGGCCTTTACAGGTTTCAGGGGAACTCTCCATCACCGTGGATTCTAGCACTATGTAATTGGAAAAGGGCTATCAGTCAGTCATGCCACCTCACAGGAGTACCACTAGGCTCAACTAATGACTCTTTGTGAAGTGCTGCTTCTCTCCGCTGTTGTTGTTATAGTTTACTAAGTAGCCAGTTAATAAAACATTCACTTCCTCCTTTCGCTGAAACACATTTGTTCTGCTCCATTTTAATTTTCTGAATGAGTGAAATACAAGTAAGATAATTTATATGAGTTAATGATACAGTACAAGTTAACTGCTCAGTTATTCTGCATGAGGAGATACCTATCTGCAGCAAACAATTTATACACAGCCTTTCAGGGACATAATTACTTACAATACCAGTGTTTCAGCACTCTCTTCCTTCTTTTTTTTTTTTTAGCTATTTTAAAGATGTGTCTCTCTCGAACTCCTAAGTGAAAGCAGATTACCTGCCACCGACTACCCAACACATCCATGGAGGCAAGGTAAGGGAAGCGTCTTTCCAGTGACGAGTTTTGATTTGTGGATGAAATTCCCCTCTTCATTGAGCCACGCTTCTGCTAACAAAGTCTTGCCGGAACACTGGGATACATTGGCTTCTTCGTGGAGTAAGTTTTCCCTCACGTCATGTCCTCCACTTTCTTCCTATTTCATTAAGATTTTGAGTTATATATACAAATTGTTCATTTCAAATACTCATTATGGAAATACTGCAAACCCAGAAGATGTCACAGTCATTTCTTTTACAGCTTTTCTTTTTGTAGGCGACATTCATATTGCAGAATAATTTAGACAGTAATTTAATCACAGGGTTTAGAGGTCCAGCAAATGTTACATTTACATTATGTCAGTCTTTCAGCAGATAATTTGGTCCTTTGCATGTGTTAAAAGATGACATGGCTTGTTAAGATCATGTTAGTACCTTTAACCCGACAGATGAATGGCTGGTTTGTTAATCTGCCACATATTTCTAATTTTCCTAAGGATGATTAGAAAATTCTATTTAGAGTAAATTCATGAGCACTTTCATTCCATCAGAGTGACAAATCAAAAAGATTACTAAATCTCAGGGACTAGAAATCTCCATAAAATGGTCGTAAGTCCTTGCTGCACAGTAAATACCAATGCTTCCCTTATAAATTACATTAGTTAACATTTTGCTTATGCCTGCTTTGAGGACATGTGACTGAAGATATTAAAATGTGCCTCATAACTTAAATTTTATAATATTCTCATAAGGAAGTATGAGTGTTCTGTAGTTTGGAAACGTAATATTCTTCCTTCTCCTGTCAAATGCTGCTAAAGAGAATGAAATAGGATATAAGAAATATGATTTTCATTTTAGTGTGGTAATGCTCCTACTCTGGACCTTTAAAAGATAAAATAAAAGGTGGTAAATCGTTATTACTCAAAGGGAAATAGCATGACTGTACAAGTGATTTTCAAAAAGTACTAATGTGTATTTAAATTTAGAAGAATAATAACCAGTCAAACAGCATCTCAGGAGCCTTAACACTGAATACCTATAGTTAATACTGTATTTCTGCCATTTTATTTTTAAGTTGCACATTGCATCCTTGCTACTTACATTAAATGAAATCTCCCTTTTAATTTCAACTTGTACAAGACCCAGATTTACAGCAGAAAAAACCTGTGTTGCACCATCTGGCCAGCCCATGCCACTGCAGGATATTCCCCTATTTTCCACTGCCTCACTTGTCTCGTTTTAAATGTACTGTAGCTAACCACAGACAAAATCAATAAGCCAAAAATTACACCTGGAGCCGATAGCACATTTTGACCATTTACTTGTATCTTGGAGCAATTTCACCGCCCCTTAAAACACAAATGTGTTTACCTGCAGGACAAATTCATATAGTCTTCTATCAATGAAATATATAATAGACATCCAGAGCGAAGGTCTAAAGGAAGCTGGAGAGCAGAACAATATGAGAAGGGAGACACTCATTATTCTCCTTAATCCACTCAGCTGACAATTGTTACCAGTTCTACTTCTACAGCGCAGAGAAACACTCACTTTCTCTCCTGGTATAAGATTTTGAAAGGCTCATATTTCATTTCTGAAACAATTTTATTTCTTCTTGTCATACACTTAATAACAGAAGTACTGCCACTTCCCCCGTATTTCTGTGGTATCCTCTCTTTGCAGGATATTGGAGATACGGCTGTAGTCCTTGCTGCAGGCTGATAAGAGACCTAATTTGAGTTGCGATGCAAGGGACGGTATAAGGGAGGGGAAGGTATAGCTGTTTCGTAACACAAATTTTGAGAAGGTGTCTTAAAAATTTCAGGTCAATAGTTTGCAATCTGTATCCCTTATACATTATTTTGACTTATTAAAGCAACTGAATAGGGTTCTCCATTCATTATTTGTTCTTAAAATTAAATCCAAACAGCATTTCAGTTACGGCAAGTTTGGGCTGAGGACTCCGTAAAAATAAAGAAACCCCTACCCCTTCAAGATGCAAGACAATTGTGTATCATCTTAGCAATGAAAAAATGGCATGGGTTAATTTGCATTAATACCTAGACGATAAAGTTTTAAACCCATCAGAATTAAATCACATAGGGGTTTAATTACCACTAAGATTAAAAAAGGATTATTTGGTATTGACACTTAAACACGAGTTCCAAATTTAGAGTCAAGACACGGCATCTACAGGCGACTCAGAACGCGCTGAGCAGTTTGTCACCAAGCAATAAAATTCTAAGCTCGAGACACTTCCTTTGTATATTCTTTAACACAGTTTGTATTACGGCACTAAGGCCGGATGGCCCATCGCCAAGTGTATTTCCTTTCTCGGCCGCTCAGTCCTTAGAGGGTTTAAGGAAATCGCCTACCAACAAGAGGCTAGATTTCGTTGAGTCAGAAGGTCCCACCAGTTGACCCCTTCATCAAATAGACTGGCACAGATATTATGACTTGTGGGTCTGCACTAGGAATGCACTGGAGAAAACACGCCTGATGTCATACTAGTCCAAAAGTCAATGAGTATATTGACATAAAATGAGATCTTTAATGGCAAAATCCTTAAAGATGTTTACATCAACCAAATAATTAAATTGAAAAGAACTAGAAGTTTTCCTAATTAAACAGCATGAAATGCCAAATGCTGATCTATTTTCATCTCCAACATGTATTTGTCATTCTTCTCCTTGCAGCCCCTGATGTTTACCTGCAGAAAAAAAATCTCATCCACTTGGAGTTATTAAAAAAAAAAAAAGTCAAATCAGTTGTAGTTATAAAAAAAAAAAAAAAAAAAAAGCTGGCTGGATTTGTAAGCCCAAACAAAACCTCCAACTCTTACCCAAAAAAGCAGTGAAAAGTTATAGACGTTGCTCCAAAATGTTCTCATTAGCACTTCTTTAGGTACGAATGAGAATCAAAAATCCAGCTCTGTGAAGAATGAATGTCAGAGCTATTTGTTGAGGCTATTAAAATCGTATCAGTGCCTTCTTGAATTTCATAGCCATAGCTATACACACTCCAGTGACAACTATCAAGTGAGCTTAACTGAAAATAAAAAACCTAGACCAGGATGAAAGCATACACACAATAAGCTTACAAACTGAAGAAGAAAATAAAGTCTCAAAAGGTCAGATTTACTTTATGGTCAATACATACTCAACAGGGACACACATAATGCTCTGATGCGTATCTTAACCCTAGTGAAGCCATAAAAGGGTAAGATGTGAAGCTCAAATATTATACATGTATTCCCTATCGCATATCAACACTGCACAATATGGCATGACAGAGAGTATTTCACCACTCTTATTTTGCATATGAACCTCATTCAGCGCCAGGAATGAGGAACTACTTTGGTTTCTGGTACCAAACTGTTACATGACATTATTGGGAGCCAATTCCAACCTCTGCCAGTGTCAAACCTGGGATCATAGAATCACAGAATCATNGCAACAATGATCCACCAGTACCAGGCACAGGGTGTGCAACCTGCCTGCTTTCCCCCAGCACCCACGATTACAGATAACTAGCAGCTGGCACCGAAGTAAGCCTTGCATAATCCTCCCTAACACAGCTAAACTTCCTCGAGCTGTAAGAATGAGTCAGGCAGTGCAAAGTGAAGCAGTGCCTGTATGACACATGGGTTTTTCATACACCCAGGTTGTACATTTAATTTTCCATTTACTGAAGCCTCCTAACTTGGCAGTAGAGGGAGACTGCATGATCGCCAAAATAATTGGCTTGAATTAAGACTAGACAGTATAGTAGTGACAAAAGCCTCAGGAGAGATCACACAGATGTTTCCTGATGCTAAGCATAAACTATCTGCAACCCCAACTAGTAAACAATAAACTAATTGATACAAGTCCCCACTGTTGTGGTTTAACCCTGATTGGCAACCAAGCCCCACACAGCCACTCACTCACCCTCCCCCTACCCCAGTGGAATGGGGGAGAGAACCAGGGGGAAAAAAAACCACAACCAAACCCTAAAACCCATGGGTTGAGATAAAGACAGTTTAAAAGGACAGCAGAGAAAGAGAAAATAACAATAATAACAACAGAATATACAAAACAAGTGATACACAATGCAATTGCTCACCACTCGATGCCCAGCCTGCCCCCAAGCAGCAATCACTCCCTCCCCTGGCCAACTCCCCCAGTTTCTATACTGAGCTTGACATCAGGTGGTATGGAATAGCCCTGATGGCTAATTGGGATCAGCTGTCCTGCCTGCACTCCCTCCCAGATTCTTGTGCACCTGGCAGAGCATGGGAAGCTGAAAAGTGTAAACAACTGAAACCAGGACACCCACCCAGTGCAAAAGGGGAATACTTCAGTGACTCGTGCGAGGCACCTCACCTGCTTGCACTGTCCTGCACAAGGCATGTAAGCCTCTGGGCTGGTGTCATGGCAAAGTCTGGAAGATGTCACTCTCAGATGGGCAAGAAGACAAACAAGATCTGTGATTTAATTAGGCCACAACTTTATTAACCTATTTCTTCAGGGAACTACCGGTGATAGCTCACACAGCATAGACCATGATTCATTTTTTAATCATTTCTGTCTGGTAAAGCGCTGTGTCAACGTTTCCCTCCCTCCTCCTCTACACAGCCCAATTCCTCTGAGTAATACCAAAGGGATCTGGGGGGTGAGGGGAGTGCCTTTACTATTATCAACCCGATGCTGTACCCCCACTTCTTTTTAAGGACAACCTCGATCCCCCAGGGAAGAACTACTTGCACAAGCAACATGCAGGCATCACATATTCCTTCGGCTCCTTCTCCTCGACCTCAACTGAGTATGGAGATAATTAACAGTTCCCTCTACAGACTCTCCCACTGGGAAGGTAGACATTAATACCTTAAAAATCACATAAACCACAATATATTCAGAGGGCAATTACGCATTCACATCATTCCTGCTGCCTTCTGGCCTTGTCACCACCTGAAAGTCGGGGCTGATAAATCCCGGCAAGTCCTCCACATACAGGCCCCTCATCAAATCCCAAATGAGTCTTGCTTACACGCAGAACAAACACTTCACAGGGCTCTTCCTGGGGGGAATTAGCCCATCTGGTCTTGTGTTGGCCAACCAAGAACTGTTTTACCTTTGAGGTACAGCTGCAAATTTCTAGGGTAATAGCCTGTCCAGTTGAAGACCCAGCACACAGTAGATGCAAACATAAGCTCTCATCATCATAATGTTTTTTATAGAAAGGCTACAGCCCAAGACACGTTCGGATGAAGACACGACTATCAATTTTTATGGCCCTTGCAACTTTTGGGCAAAGTACTCTGCAGGCAGAGCTCCAAAGACTTCAGAGTTACACCAAGAGAGAATATGTTAATTGTCTGGCCAAGAGCATAAAAAAAGTGTTCTTGTTATTGTTGTTGGAAACCAAATGACAAGCAATTCATTATTGCACTGTAATTCAGTGCAATTTATTGGTTGATTTGCTGTGAAGGATTTTAGCTACATACCAATACACATACTATAAAAAGAATGCAAATTCAGTAATGCAAATCTAAATGAATGAGAAGTAATATTTTCTCACAGTTTGCAAGAAATTAACCTTTAACGTCTCTCCTATGCTTTGGGAACAGCACTTGGCCAAAAGCTCTTACAGTAATAAAGCAGTGACCCACAGCAAAGAATAAATGTCAGAGTGAAATGGTAACAGCAAGCCTATTTGCCAGAAAGTGGTAATTTATAAGATTTTAATTTGAGATCATCATGGGGGGTCAGCCTTATCAAATAATTCAAAATGTAGGTCACAATTATAGCCCTTGAAATGTGGTTCTGCTCTGAAATGTGACTGTAAAAATGGCATGTTTATTATTTCTAAATGATTTCTTTATCAGATACACTGGGTTTACAAGTAAAATGATAATGGGACAGATTTGCTTTTTGCTTTCTCCAATTTTTACATTTGTGTAGCTCACTGATTTCAGCAGTTATTTCTGATTTACATTACCCTAAAAGGAAAGTCAGACCCCTCTGTTTCTCACCTTCCTGCTTAAACTTCTGCAGATACAAATTATGTCCTTGGTTGTTCCCTGTGTCACCAAAAGCTTTCAACAAATTTGCATGTTTCTAAGCTAACTGGAATGTAAAAAACTCAATTCTCTCAATAATAAGGAAACCAAAATACAGTCCATCTCTCACTTCAGGCAAATTCCTTGGGTGGTGTCAGTCAGTACGGCTCCATCAAAATCAATGGAGCTTGCTCACGCCCGCCTTTCTCTACAGCGCTGTCTCTTGGCTTTGTTGGCTCTTCAAGTCTAACAGCAGAAGGAGAAAAGGCATATAAAAGGTTTTTACATCACCCTGCCCGACTCAATAACTGTGAAACGCTAATACCTGCCTCAAGCAGACTACTAGGAATGGCTGGAATCCAGCATTTGTTTCAAAGTGAACCATACAAAGAAGATGGTCCAGGCAGAAGGGAAGAACCATCAAACGCATTTCTTAACAACATTTTCCATGCCAGTGAACTCCCAATTCCAGGTGGATTCCTGATATACACAATGTAATTGCTCAACACTCCCAGCTCCTCAGCCTATTTTCAGAGATGTGTTTGGGCCGGCGCTCAGCCCATTGCCAGAGAAACAGAAGTAGTTCTAATGGAGTAACAGAATGAAACAAGAGAACGGTGAGCAAAGCCCACCAGCTCAAGACAAGTGTGTTTGCTCCGCCTTTGCCTGTGCAGAGGTATGGAGACAGGGATGTTGCTTATGTGCAGGTGGGACTTGGCCCGTCGGTAGTACAGACAGTGAGTCAATTCAATACTGCTGCTGCTAAGAAGCAAGTCCTATCCATCCCACTGTGTCGTAAGAAGTTGGATCTTTGCTTCTTTTTCCTTTAACCTACGATAAAAATAACAGAGGCTGAAAAAGCCCTTATTCCTCTCTTTGGTAAAACAAGCCGTAAACGGAGAACGAATCCATCAAGAACAATGGGCTGATTCTCCTTTCCATTACACAGCTTAGAATCAGTCAGAGTTTGAATAAACCAGACTTAAACACAATGCAAGTGAGAAGATGACATGAAACATCTCCATAGTGTCCATTCAAAATGGGGTCATATTCTAATTTTGGCACATCTCCAATTTTACTTAATAATTTTATTCAATAATTACATTTCTTCAGTAATTCTGTCGTTTGACATTTTTCTTGTCACAACTTTCTGTAATCCAGCGTACGCATTCATAAAACTCAGTACTGACATGCACATAAGATGATCAAAGCAGACTGAAGTCTGTATTTGTCTGTCCTAGAAATTGTCGTGAACTTAAAAAAAACAAAAAAATGAACTCAAAAAACCAAAACCAAACAAAGAAAAAAAAACCCCAAACCCAACCATTAGAACACAGATTGTATGGGACTGCTGAACTCCGCCATTCCAACAAGTAAAACTCTGCCGTTGCTTTGAAATACTTTTAAAATGATCTCATCTTCTCCAAGGTATATTCCCAAGATAGGGAATAACTGGACAGTTTTGTAGACTGAAGAGCTGGGGGCATTGTCCGTGGGTGACAACTGAACCCAAGAGAGCATAATATTAAATACAATACATTTCATTATAAAACAAGGTGGGAGAAATGCAACAAATTATTCCTTACAGACAATTTGCTGCTTAATGGCCTGAAGCAATACCAAAGGCTGTTAGAGCTGTTAAGACAGTCCTTAACCGCAGTAACAATCTACACACCGGGATTAATGCTATCATAAAGTTCAAGCAATGGTTTATAACTCCAAATATTGGCAGAAGCAACCAATTTTCAGTCTCTTGGAAGGCAGAATATCTTACATCAAGTAAATCATAATTCCAAAGGAAGGAGCGGGGAAAAGAAAAACTCCTGCCCTCCAAATGAATGGGTTTCACTTATTACAGTATGTGTGTTTGAAAAAACATAATTATATGTCAGGAAACAGAACGTGAAGTAATGCACTGAAAACACCTTTCTGCTCTTTTCTCCCAGGTTGAGTCAGCGTTCAGACAGCATTTTAAGGCTGATGCACATGGCTTAGCAGACACAGAAGAGTAAGCCTGCTTTTAGGAGGCAAATGCCTGGCAGTATGTGCTTGGTCACAAATGCACATGAAATGACTGGAGACCTTCCAGAGGAAGCTGATACTTTGTTTAATAACCTACCAGCAAGAAGAGTCTGAAAACCACATCCTCTTTAATGGTACCTATCTCTTCAAAGCTTCAATGGACAGCAGTCCAAATCTCTTGAAAGACAAAGTATGAAAACCTGAAGGTTGACAGTGAGAGTCAAAATAAGCCCAAACTCAGTCCTAATAAATACTGCATACTGTTCAAAGCTTTTAAGAAACTCCAATGGGGTGCCAAATCCCACAATAGCAAGCTATCTCATTAAATTTTTAACATTCAACTGCTGATCCAGACTGGAAAAAACTCAGTAAACATTTATCTCTTCAAGTCATCTACTGCATTTCAGTTTCCAGATGGGTCTAGAGCAGATGCAAGTTCAGGAGCAGCAAGGGCTGGATTCCTATTAGAACAGCTTGCTTTTTCTTATGAAGGATCAAAAACAGGTTAATTAATATTAGAACAATCTTTTCAGTTCTCCCATGCAAGAAGAACTCTGAAATGAAAGCACAATATGTCTCAATTAGCACATCTGAATATTTTGTATCTTCGCTTGCACTGGAAAACAACGGAGAGGGAGTTGGCAGCTGTTGCACCATTTGATTTTATCCCTACTGCCTCCTTGGATGGTGCCTGCACTGGTGTCTGTCCATCACTGGGGCTTCTACATACTGCTGCATTATGAAAAAAAAAACAAACCAAACCAAACAAAAAAGCATTTTTTTTTTCCCCTTGCTACTGCAAGTTTAAAAAAAATAAAGAACCCACATTTTTAGCAAGAAGTTTTCAGAAAATGCACTGGCCTTTTGCCATTTCAACTCTTTGTGTATCAACTTGCTACTTTCTTCTTATTGAAGTGGCTCCGTTACTCTTGCATACTAGCAATGCATGCGGAAGAATTTATTATTGTATATATTTTCTGTACAGATCATCAAAGGATGGTGAAAATTGTCTGTATGCAGAGAGGGTGAAAGAGAAATGTAATTACTCCTGCTTGATCTGTTTATTTCCAAAGTTGGACACAAGTCATTGCCATGACATTTTCATTTTCCTGCATAGACGACCAGATTCTAATCTCGTTTGTGCTGGTGTAACTGCAAGAGGATCAGTGAGCTTTCCCCCCATTTACATTTTGGTAAGTAACAGCAGGAATCAGGCCTGTAACCCTTGATCGTTAATTCTGGTTCACCTCTTACATGTAACAGTAGCTGTCAAAAAGATTTTGGAAAAGTGTCAATCTCTGGTAAGAGATAAAATCTTGATTAATAAAAATAATTTAAAGCTGAGTTTGTTCTATTGGAAAGAGAGGTCATTGGCACTGTGGTGTCAAGAAGCCAATATTTTTCAAACACATGGTATTCTTAGGGGAAATCAAAGCAAAGTCTGTACAGAGACTCCTGCCAAGAGAGCTAACAACTCCATTTAACAAAACAAAATCATCCTGATGCTTAGAAGAACTCTTTCCTTAACAAATAAGAATGAAAGAAAAATGCAGACCAAAGTAAAATTACTTCCATGATCAAAGCAGAAGCTAAGGACTAAACTGCATGTTGAGGGAGGAGAGTGTGAGTGTGGGAGTTTTACTTTTAACAAGCAAATAAGACTAATGGAAATGATCAACAGTGAAAATTCAGTTATCTGAGCTTCTGTTCAGCTGTTCCGTGGTTTACTGAGAAGTTGCTTAACAGATTTGAGTCTACCGATCTGCTCAGACTGAGCGAGTCAAGAGAAAGGCTCCGTAGCAGTTGAGATGATCTTACTCAGCCTGACTGTCCCTTTATTTGCATCCATTTTATAAGCCTGCACTTTCTCCGATGCCAGCTGTTTGGGTAACGCCATTGCGGCTATCTCATCTGAGAGCAGCCCAAGATTCAAGGCAAGGGTGGCAATGATCAGGTTACTCCACCTGCATGTGCAGATCTGCAAAACATCGCTGGTCTTGGCAACTTTCATTTATGAAACCTTTCAAAAAACAAAACCAGCCCATAGAAGGCATTCCCGTACAGGACTAAGCATGCTTCTGACAAATGGATGATAAATATCCTTTCCAACTCTGACTAGTCACGCTTTTATAGGAGTACCATGCACAGATGACAAGGTGGTGAAGTATCCCACCAGTCAGCAGGTACACGTACGTACAACACTCCTTGCTAGTTTTTAACTTGCAATAAATTTCATGGAGATAGAGAGTCTTTTGCTCCAAATTTTAATTTGGAGGAACTACACCAGGGCTCCAATGGATGCAACGCAGTGTCAGTGAGGGTCACCTCCAGCTACGCTCACAGAGCGGCTCTGGTACTCTGAATTCTCAGATCAAAATCTAAAATGCCTTTGCATTGAGTTGTCCTTATTCAAGTTACTAGAGACTATGCCTAAGAAGAAGAAAAAAAAAAAAA
>VZTL01011840.1:17666-40246 GCA_013400535.1 Scopus umbretta
AACAACAACAAAAAAAACCCACCAAACCAAACCCTCAAAGATTTCATCTCTAGACTTCAAAAATAGGGCATATTAATGGTAAGAAAAAGGATCGCTTGAGTTATTTTTAAACTCACACTTGAATTTTTTAACCCAGAGGAATCCATTTTTGTGTTTCCCAGAAGAATATATTACAATTTCATCCCTGCTTTGAATTAAGAAAGCAGAATGAAGGAATTAAGATTTTTTTAAGTAACTATCAAAACCATGCCTTGGATTTCTGGTTTTATGCTCTTTCTCAATAATGGCTAGCAACTCACCCCCCGAGGAGCAGAATAAATTAAGCGTATACCACACTAACGCAGCTTCTTATTCTGGGGCTGACTTCAATATTCCTGCATGCCCCGGCACTGCCTGGAGAAGATGATCTCCTCGACGCCTTGAAGTACAGGGCTCTGGCCGCATGCCGCCAGCACGCCCCGCGAGAAGGGCAGTCTCTGCCGGGAACAGCTTACCGTTGAACCAAGAGGAGGAAAGAGGGTCCCCGAAGCGTCCCTGATGGTCAGAGCCTGGCCTGGTTCCGCATCCTGGCCGGCCGATGTCTGGGAAATGAGCACGTCAGGAGGGAAAGGCAGAAGTCCTCTCCTCTCTACATATTCTGTGGGGATTTCCCAGGACAAAAATGGCATCTGGGCCACAGGATGCAACCGCTGTCGATGGGCACAGAATTTGGCTAGCCCTTCCGAATTCACTCATACGTTAGCCTCGACGTTCTGCAGAACCGAGTCCTTGCGTTGCTTGAAAAAAGCCACGTTTGTGCGAGACACAACACGCGTACAGAGGCGGGCTTGTTCTTTCAGTTTAACTGCTACTGATTTTGTTAATCCCTCCCAATTTTCTGCTGAAATTTTCTGCTTGAAGAAAGTAGGTTTTCCACTTTCTCTAAAAAGGAAGCAGGAGTAGCTTTGTTTTGGCAGTAAGAAGAGGAAGGCAGAGAAAGATTATAAGCCTCACTCAAGACGGTATGAGAAAACCACCAAAATAATAGAAAGACCTTTTTAAATTTCACCTCTGATATTTTAGAACCAGTTCCTGCATTCCTCTGGAGGATTTGTGAATGACGAATTTCAATATATTGCCTATGTCTGAATTAACATGAGACTTCATTAAACAGAAGTAAACCTGAAACCTGAAAGATTAGACCTCAAAGTGCAAAAACAGTTGCCATTTCAGAAGCTCCGCTCTTTAGCGGTGCCGCTTCCCAGCAAAGCTTTTCCAGATGATACTTCACGAACTGAACATTGCTCATAATGTGAACAAAAGCTTTTACTAGTAGGAGGGGGGGGAAAAAAGCATCCACATTATTTCATTCTGAAGAGTGGCTGTTGTACAGCAATTACTTTGCATAAAATCTTTCATAATGAATTAAGAACACCAAGTTAGTGCAGCAGCCAGTCTGACAGAGCAGGCAATCCATCACAGAAATGATTCATAAATTAAATCATCCCCAACTAAGGCCTTCACATATCACTGTATAATAGCTCCTAAGGAGTCATTATGGGTATTCTGTCAATAATGCATAAACTCCATGACCCTTTTAACTCCTACCACCCCTCAGATCCAAACCGTAATAGCCCATCACTCCTCCCCACGGTCCATGATTGCCACGTGCTGTTTTCTCACCCCCACGGAAGTCAATGAGATTGCTGCCATTGATCTCCAGCGACAGAAACTCTCCTTCCCCTCACCTTATTTTTTGCAAGCAAAGAAATTCAAACTCAGTGGTGCTGCCAGGGCTGAAGCTGCATGCTGAGGACAAGGAGAAACAAAGGAAATTAAGGATTAAATACCCACTTCACTTCTGCTGCAAAGCTCTGCCCAAACCATCGTTTGTGTGATACACAACACGCGTACAGAGGCGGGCTTGTTCGTTCAGTTTAACTGCTACCGATTGTGTTAATCCCTCTCAATTTTCTGCTTTCACATCGTGGTTTCACGTGCAATTTCACCGGCAAGAACTGATAAAGCCAGAACAGAAAGTCCCATTCGACGTGGCCTGTGTGACTTGGTGGTTTTCTGAAATACCCCACCATAGCACCACAACCACCAGACCGAAACGGCGAGCTCTCTGGTAAATGCCAGCGCTGCCAAGGTGAAACCAGCTGGAAGGCACCTCCTGTAGCGTGAGGGACCTAGGAAGCATGTCAGCAGTTACCGCCAAGGAAAGGTGCTTTTTGAGTGCAGTGTTTTATGTCAAGGAGTAAGCAAAACTGTAACTTCAACTCTGAAATACATTGGTTAGGGAATAGAATAATCGAATGTGAAATTCTGAGTCTGACATTTTACAGCCCTTGTTTAAAGGAAGCTATTTTGCAGAGGTTTCTTTTGGTAGAAGGAATATTATGGCCAAATGCAGAAATGAGTGTATTGCTCCTAAACAATAGCATAACAGGTTATATACCTTTATTACTTTATGGACGACTTCACAGAAGGAAACTGTGTTCTGTCCTTTAAGAACTTGAATAAGTTAAGAAACCTGTTTTGTTATGTACAAGAAACCACCCTGCAACTTGGCAGAAACAATACAAAAGCGCCAGTGCAAATACCACAGGGATTTTGCTTAGAAGGAAGATTTATGAAAGGACAAAAAGCCCTTTTTAGCACAATGTATGTACAAGAGAATTTGTACATCCAATAAAATCTCCACCCCAAACCACTAAACAGTTTGGAGGTCTGTTTGAAATAAATGAAAACTAAGATTCCGAGTTTACATTAGGATGCCCTTTACCATGTAGCATTAGCGCGAGTCAGTGTAATCTGCAGCCGCACACATCGAGTAACACAGACTAAAATACGGCTTGCCTCATTACCGTAGCTTTTGCCATTTCATTGCTATTCATCTTACACCTTGCAGAGTTCACTTGCGGATCAGTCACATCAATTACTGCTTTACGCTAGGAGGCTCTGCTATTACCTTAAGGAAAGCTCTGCACATCCAGACTCAAAGGCTGCCAAGGTGCAGTCGTGACTTAAACATTATCATTTGGTTTGCACACACAACAAGGAAACCTATCATTGTGAAAATGGGTAATCAGCCAAATAAGCCTGCATTCACTTCGATTACAGGTCTGCAGTTTACAGTTCTAACAACTGAGTGAAAGCGTTGGGTTTTGTTTTGGTTTTTTTCAGCAGTAAATATTATTTGTAGTTTACCGGAATTTTCAAGGGGGGAAGAACAAGAATGAAACAAAGAATACAGACAGCAAGGAACCACACCTACTGGGTTTCTTTCCAGTATTACTCTTCAGGATGGTGCAGATATTTCTCTTTCAAGGATTTTATGCACGGTAAGCAGTAACAGTAACCAGAAATATTTTCATTGCACCAGCTTTCTGGATCCACTGGGATAAATCACCTCTTCTAACAGTAGCACCAAATACTTCATGTCATTTTAAACCTCTGGATGCCTAAACCCATCCTTTACGTCACTAGTAATTACTTTTTTAGAAAAAAGAAATATTAGCTGCTTGACAATTTAAGCCAGCACTGACACATTAATCTTTCTCTTCAGGTAGTGCCTCAGACCGAGCGTCCCTCCTAGCGGGGGAGCCCTGGCTTGGGGGGACGCGGACCGGCGAGGCATCCCACGCCATTTCCAGTCTGACGCTGGGGAAGGTCAAAGAGACGACGACTCGTGGTGTTTCAGTCTAACAGTTGTTAGATTTGGTACAACTACTTACTTTTTTTTTTTTTCCCCTACCACTTTGGAAGGCAGAAGGATTCAAATAGAAATTTATTTTCATTTTTTTCTGTGCTGTTTCCATACCTGAACACACCATGAGCCTTGAACCCTCCCACGGCTACCAACTGCATTTGTGCTGAGGCTGTCCCTGATGCTCGCTCTCTTTTGCATACACAAACATACACATTTTTCACCGGCTATGTACCACCCTGAAAACCATTGTCTCCACTAGTGAGAATTCTGACAACTGCAAATTTTTTCAACTCCTTTCATTCCCATTAAAATCAAAAGCCGGATTTCTATCGTCGTGACAGTTGCCGAGCAGACGCTGCCGTTGAACCACAAGATGCGTGGACGGGACAGTTGTACCGCCGCGCTGTCAGCAGCGGGTGCAACAGGGACACATCCTCAAGTGGTCTAAACAACACATGAACCTCAACAAATGCAGCCAGGAGGATTTACACGAGCCGAGTGTTCTCCCAACATGACAAACGAGGACACGCCGCTGGCTTCAGCTCTCCCGCAGGACATTTACACCAGCGCCATGGTTCACGTGAATTTGTGTGCTCCCTAGGACTCTAATTTTACACCTGACACAGCCGCACAGGCACTGAAATCTCTTCATTACTGGTCATAGATTACTAAGCCGGTGTCAGAGTACGTGACCGATAACTTTTTTAGGATTATAACTGGCAGGAGAACCGGTCAGGAAGATGGCCGTGCTTCAGGGGGAGCTGGTTGACGGGGGGAGGTTTTTCTTCTTGTTCTCTGTGGTTTTGAACGTACAGATACACGAACACGGAACCTGACTCGTATTTCAGAGCCTCACAGCTCTACAGCCCCGGTGCTCTTAGGCTACCCTTCCTTGGCTAACCAGCGCCCTGTCACCGGCCCCTCAGCGGGAGCTGTTCGGGTTTGAGTTGTGAACTCTAGACCTGGCCTCGCGCTCCCCAACGCAGCAAGACCGAACATGAAGCTACGGCCCCAGCTTTTCGGCTGGCAAAACTTTTTTTTTTTTTTTCTTTTTCCCTTCCTTCTCCCCCGCCCTCCCCTTTCTATACCTCATTCAGTGCATCCGTGCACTGATTTGTCTGAGGAAAATAAGCTTCATACAGTCAATATAATTTCAAGCTTATTTGGTAAAAAATTACATCCACACATCAACTGTGTGTTGAATTGAGTTTCCTGCAAACTTAGATCAAAAAGGTATTTTTATATCTGAAATATAAGATAACCGATTGCCCTGGAACATAACCACTCGACACACACGTGCTACCTGGGCTACTTAGAAGAAAGAAGTAAGAAGTCGCCCGGAATAAGAATTTTCCTTTCACTGAATTTACTGTGTACCCAGATGCATGGCAAACCTTACTTGATCTCTGTTGCATGTGCGCTGTTTCTTATTCAGATTAGAACACAAATGCAACCCACTGGCTTCACGTTTTTACTTCTTACGTATTGACTTTTTTATACCCTTACCTAGCCTAGTTCCATTTATTAGGAGCATATAAAAAATGATTGCCTTCTATAACTCTTCTTCTAACAATGCCTCCAGCCTGAAGGCTTCATGAAGTTATAAGCAAAGATTTATATGTAATAAATTATTGAAGATGAAAAAGGTCTTAAATAGGTTCTGTCTCTAACAAAAGAAGTAGTATATTTCAGGTAACAATGACTTTTTTAGTCAAGGGGAAGATAAAAGTGTATTTAACAGGTATTCTGATACCATAAACTAGAGTACAACATTTGCATGCTCAAATATATTACAGAAAAAAATGCTAATTCAAATCCTACATTACGAAATCGCTTACTATCGTAAATTGGAATTCCAAATAAAACAATAAACTGCACTAAAGACTTACAGCTACACAGTTCAGTTGGCAAAGAGAATCCACTCAAAGATTTAATAAAAAAAAACAAACCCACAAGCATATTATTGTTAAAACAACAAGAGGAAATACTAGAATGAGATGTCCTGCCTTTGTAGCACATACCTTCTCTCACATATCCACTTCGTGATTTTCCCATAGGATTCCTACATCCACACCGTATCACTCAGTTCATAAAATGGACACAGCTTTCATACCGAGAAGCTACTAAGTGGATTAAAGCTTATTTTACACGCATGGCTTCCTGCCTTGCTGTGTTTTGGCCAAGACTCTTCCTTGACCAAACTTGGCCTAATTCATACATTATTTTACGATTTTATGTACACAAACACATAAATAGATCACAAAGCTACACTACTTAGATTCATTATACTAGAAAATAATTCTTGAGATTCAAACTCCAAATACGGTTCTAAAAACGAATATCATGCCTGCTTTTTGTGGTTTTATTTCAAATGACAATAAATCGATTTTTACTGTACTGGCAGCTGACTTTGACTAGACAGTTTAGGATAAAATTAAGCGGGTTTTAGGTAGTTTAAGGCACTTCTGTATCTTATGTTGCAGTACCTACAATGTCCATAAAACTGTCCAAATGGAATTTATACCCACATTACTCAAGTAACAGATCAAGCATAGAAGCCAAAATGAGAACAGCACTTTCCCAACAACAGGAATGAAATAATATTGAAATAATACAATACAGAAACCTCATGGGCAGTTTCTTCTAATTTACAAAATCTTAAAAAGTTGTGCTATGGTTTTATTATAAAAAGCTTCGGTCTAGCATACTGACAGAAAAACTTTCTAAAAATGTGTTTTCACTTGCAATACACAGAAGGAAGATGACGGAATAAGACCAATGTTATAAGATGGCTACAGTAGGATTCCAGTATTTTCTTCTCTTAAAAACAGTAAGTTAATTTTATTACTGCTAAAGAGCAAGTTACCATTTCTCTACCTGTGACAAGTAGTTTCCCTAACATAAGGTGAGGATTAACCATAAGGCTTGAGTCTCAACCAGTGCGGGGATGTGAAACTTGCTGTGAAAGCTGATACTTTGCACACCTCTCTGAGAGAACCACAAAGAAAAATCTTAAAAATTCAGTGTAAATAACTACTCACTGGTTTATAAACACCAACAGGCACCTACCAGAAACTTAGGTTAAATACAAACCAGAGGCCAAGGGAAGCACGCTGCTCAGGAGGAGGTTAACAACAGCCATGAGTGATGTCTGTACACCTGGAACAGATTTCAGCTGCCTGGGCCACATTACTTTATCAATTTAAACAGGGAAATGGAAGTTTTGCATTGCCTAGGACATCAGCTTCATGTGCCTGCTTCAATCGGTTGTATTGGAAATGAGAAACACACTCATACTTGGGAGGCTTCTCAGCAAGCTCCTGAAGACTAGGGATGGGAATTGCGTGGTGGCCAGGCAAAAGGACTGTGTCCTGTACCTCTGGTCACTTGTTTACAAAACGGGAAAGGGAAGAGGATGAAACTGAAAATACAGCAGTAGTCTGAAAACAAAAATATGTAAGGTATCAGTAAGGACTTGGCGGTTGGACTAGATCTCGGAGGTCTTTTCCAACCTTAACGATTTTATGATTCTATGACCTGTATGACATGGCTGGCCAACGGCAGCAGAAAATTAGACCGGATTACCTAGACGGATCCAGCGACCCTAAATTCCCACAAAACGGGCACTTCTCGTGAGCCACCATGGCCTCAAAAGGTCCCGTTCTGTCCTACCTCAGCACACTCAGACGGTTCCTAGGCATACATCAAAAGAACCAGTGTTGAGTTCAAGGCTTAGTTTTCCTTTCTAGCCCTGCATACTGCTGACTAGGCTCCACACAAAATTTCCTGCAAATCGGATTTGCATTTTGCATTTGGGAAAGAAAAAAAAAAAATTAACACACAAAACCCATTTTTCCCTACAATCGTACATTTTTGCAGCGAAGAAGTATACTTCCCTGCAGCAGTAATTTTTTGAACATTGAAATGCTGTTTCTCTTCATAAATAGCGTGCTCTTGGAGATGCCCAGGAGATTGCCCCATTCCCAGGAGAACTTTAGATTTATCTTGATCAGTTTACTGGCTTCCTCCCATTGATTTCCGTCAGCCTAGCAATTTCATTTTGAATCTAAAAACCCTGACAATTTTTTTTTTTCCCTTGCTGAATGTATCACTGGCCACAAAGATCCTGCTATCAGAGCTTTCTTAATGGGTATGGGTGGATTTGCTTAGCCCTGAGAAAAGCCCAACTCCCGTTTCCAGGAGCATGCTGACTGCAGAGCTCCAGCGAACAGAATCTATTTTAGTTTCTTCCATCAGCAGGTTGGACTGTAAATACAAGCAGGAAGTAGATCTGCAAGTAAGAAGGTGTCATCATTACACACTTATTTTCAGGATAGCACCAGGCTTTAATATCTTCATAATCACGATTTACCATTTAAATGCTGCCCCAAGCTATTGCCAATTTATAGCAAACACCCATGCTGAGCAATAATGGTGTGTACTGTGATAAAATAGATTTATTCTCAATATAAATATACTTACTGAAACAGCTTCTCTTAAATCTTTATTTATGAGAGACATCAGATAGCCCAATAAATGAAACTTTTCTATGTATCAGGCTTCTCACTTCATTTCCTAGAAAGATTACAGAACATCGACACAAGGATCACACCAAAGGCTACATATTCTAAACAGTAATTTCAGAGAAAATAAAACACTATGAAGAAAGGTATCTCTACCGAAATCCACACAAACATCAGTCTGCATGCCGACGTTCGGCTCCAAAATGCACAAACGTAGCTCAGACTTCAAAAGGAACGGAGTCTAGTTGATGGACCTTCTGGAGATATTTATCTGACAAAAGACTTTCAAATTAGCCCCCTCCCCCTTAAGATATTATCTTTCTAATGTACTGAACAAGCCTGGCCTTTGATATTCACCTAGCAGTACACTGGGTTGTGTTGAAATTAATAAATAATAGAGCCACTAGCAACACACTATTGATTTTCTGCCGGATTTGTCTATCTCCTCAGAATTTTAAGAACTGTTTAAACAGATATATCCATTATGTGTTGGAAAGAATTTCAAAACTCCCCTGTAGAGCTGTAGTTGATGACATATTGACAGTATCTCAGACTGAAATAATTTTGGACACTCCGCTTATGTAGACTGCGGATACAGAGCCAAAACCACCTAGCTGAAGGGCAAAGTGAAGGTCAAATGCCTAAAGCACTCACGAAAAGCAGCTATCCTACAACACTATTGCTTCAACCCTTGGTCATCAGTTAGTGAAGACAGAAGCAATTCCTGTTATCAACTGTACAAATAAAATTACAGCATCAGACTGTTCTTCCATTGAAAAGAGTGCCCTGGGGACTGAGATTTTAACTCTGCTGCTAAAGAACTGAGCAGTTCTTATCTTCATTTGCTAATATAAACAGAATACCTTCACTAATTCCCCAAAGCAGCTCCCAGCTCCTTTGCAAAGCGTTCCTGAAGTTCTTTCCTCGTGCTCTGCTTCTACTGTGGCACAATTTAAGAGAACATTTAATGCATTACATCTTGAAGGCTTCATATTTTCCATTTGAAATGTAGGGCACCAGAACATTGTCACCTTGCTAATAAAATGGAATTATGTGGTTTCACATCCATTTACCGATCCCTTGGAAACTAAGGTAATTTTTTCACATTTTAATGCATTAGTTTAATAGAAAAGCATATGAGAGTTCTGGTTCAACTTTGACAGGAGACTAAAACAAGAACATGTTATTCAGCTGCGCAAATGCTCCTTCTTGTAGTGTTCCTATTCTCTGCTCCTTTGCTTGAGTAGAAATGTTTTCCTCGTTATGGTCTTGATTAAGAAGTTTCATGTGCTGACCTTGAATATCAAATTAAGCTCCACGCTGCAAGCAAAGCATCCTATCTTCTCTAGTGGCTTATAAACTCATTAGACACTTCAGACATAGTTTTAAAATTTGCTGACACTGAATTCATTTAGTGCGGAACAGAACCTCTAAGATTTATGAGGCAAATTTGCAGTTAAGTGAAATACGTAATCTCCAGGTGATTTCCACCAGGAACCCCTTCCATCTAGGTTTCACCTTGTTTTTAAAACAATTCCCTATTAAATATCAGACTGTTAATTATCTTTTCATTTTCCAGTCAAATGATCAATACAAAAAAAGAGACAGCAGTCTGACAGCTGTTGGTATGAATCCGAGCCAGAAAGGCTACAGCACTGAAAGACGGTGTTTTCTTGGCGCCGTATGGCTTGAGACAGTTGTGTTGCACACCACGCAGAAGTTCAAAAGGAATAATTTCAGTGTAAAAGTTCACTTGCTGCTATATAGTGAAAATAATTTATTTCAGATGC
Source organism: Scopus umbretta (assembly GCA_013400535.1). NCBI lineage: Eukaryota > Metazoa > Chordata > Aves > Pelecaniformes > Scopidae > Scopus > Scopus umbretta. Next base: position 27,674 of record VZTL01011840.1, read on the forward strand.
CATGTTTTTGAAGCTGCCGGATCAGAATTTTAAATCTCTTTGCCATATATATTCCCCGAGGGCACGCGAAGTGAAATCAAGGCTCTTTTTTGCTTTCATGAATTCTAGACTTTGACAAGAGTTCACAGAGAAAAAAAATAACTTCTGAACAGCAGTCAAGCCCTGTGTGCCTGGTCTTTGCTTAGCATGCTTTTGTTTTCATTTTGGCAGGATATGTTTTGTTTGCATTTAAAATGGGGCATTTGATATCAAATACAAGTCATTAGCTAAAAATCATCTCCAACAACAACGCCAATCTCGTCTAACGTGCAGGATAAGAGTCACACAAGAAAATTAATCCCGTTGTTTGTAAAGACACTTAGAGGGGATGTCAGGATGTAAAGCCTGCTCACAACAGGAAGGAGGGATGACGAGAGGGAGACATAGGGTAAAATTTATTATCGGAGTAATATTCTCACCAGGCTAATTTACCCGATAGACGGGAAAGTATGTGTCGCATATCCCCATGCTGACAAGATTTAACTAAGCAGATATACTGCAGAGAAAGGGTCAATATGAGGACACAGAGGCACCTAAAATACCCAGCAGCCTTCCCTAAATACTCGGCTGAAATTATTCTCTCTCATCTTCCACATGGTGTGCGACACAACAGTCTCAAGCCGTATGGCACCAAGGATGCTGATGTGCACTTCTGCTGCCATCCTGGCCAAGAACCCAGAACAGCAGCAGCTGCCACAGGGATGTCTCTTCTTTCACATTGATCATTTTGCTAAATACTGAGGATCAGTGCAGCTGTACACATCACAGCTCCACGGCGGAGGCTGCGTGGCTCATACCAAGACTTTCTTGGACGTCTGGTAGCAGTCTGCAGGTTCCTTGTGAGAAGAGGCTGCAAAAATCAGAGTGGCAGACAGGATGCCTAACCAACAGATGCAACCTTGAGCACAAAAATACCTTTCTTTTTTTTTTTTTGGTGGAGTTTCACTTTCAGCCAATTCTGCCTCAAATAAATACTTCAAATGGGAATACAAATATAAGTAAAAATTTGATACACTGATAGAAACCAGGTACCGGTGCTTGCGTCGGAAATGTTTATCTAGAGAGTGATTGAAATTGGCCTGAAGAAAGAGAGTGGCATCAACAGAACTTGATATTAATGTTCAGTTGACTTCTCTGTTCTTACAGCTGTTCAAGGGGAAGCAGATATATCTAATGTCGGCATGAACTGCTGGAGCTGCAATTCAAACCAGGATGGCAAGGTGGAAATAGGGGGTCATACGTTGACCTTGCAAGTAAAGAAAATAGAGAGTGTAATTTCAGTCCACAAAAGACCAACATGCAAATACAGAAGGACAACAAAAGGACTTTATCCTGCATTCTAATTGACATTTCTAAGATTTATTACAGAAATGAAGGTATTTAAAAAGTGTCCCACAGCTAATGACATCACAGAGGAGCGTGACCTTCACGAACCCAAGTACAAGCAAACCTAAATAAAACAACCAATTAAAAGATGAGGTGAGAAATGGGAAGAGACCACCACCCATTTCTGTTTCATCTTGAACCAGAAATTAAAAAGGAGGGGAAAGAACCGCACTCAACTCCGAACAGGGGAAAAATGTTAGCTGGCATCTTCTATCGTAGCTAATCTTTCCCTGGGCAAATACAACTGGCTTCAACACGCAACAACAAAGAAGTCCATCTTTTGCATTTTGGCCACTGCACATTTGATAAAGTACCAAGGAGTGTTTAATTAATGCCACAGATCTGCCTTCTGAAAACCAGAAACAATGTATTGTGGTTTAGTTACTGAGGGTAGGGGGTGGGGGCAAAAAAGCAAAACACGACATGAGAAGTTGTACGCTGTGTCCATGCATGCTGTACAAAGCCATCAAGACTTTTGCCTGTATTTTTTTTAAATATATTGAACTTACTCTACAGCAGCACGTGTAAAATTGTTAAATGAGATGTCACAGTAATCAAAAATACCATCTTCAAACACAATTTCATGTTTGTCCTCTATCCCTTTTTCTTCTCTCCTGTTTAATGCTATAGTGCTTACATTTCATATTCCCGTTAGCGACCATCTGCCTTCGTTCTAAAATAACGTCACAGGATTCACCTCTCCCATTGCTCCACTTCCCAGATTTAGTGCAACTTTATTCCCCAGCCCCTGCCCAGTGCCACCGACAAACTGATCAGTCACCTGTAGGTGTTCTGCCAAGATTTGCATTAGCATAACGTTGTACTTAAAATCTTTAATTGAAATAGAGACACAAAAGTTGTTTGTTGAGTGTGGTATGTTTAAGAGAGACGCTCATCTTTTTGTCCTGTTCTACGAGGAACAGCAATTACACAATGCTTTCCACTCTGATCTCGGAGGGCTGTTTTGGAGCACATTTTCCTTCATGGGCAACTCTACACAGAGAAAAATGTTCCTGTTGGCATAAAGGCAGACAAACTGGTCAGGGAAAGAAATAGGTTTTCTTCCCCTCTTTCTTTTCATACTTTTTCTGCTGAGTTCCTGAAAAAAGCACTGACTTTACACAAAAAGTCAAAGATCTATCATATTTTGTGCTCCGAAATGTTTGTTTTAACTAAACACAATGAAAAAGCAAAATTTCCACCACAACAGTGAAGGTTCGGTCTATGTTTTAAGTGAGAGCTGCCTGCACATGGGTCATAGAATAAGAGAAGTAATAGTTAATTATAGCCCCTCAACTCTTCGTTTCTTTGGATTTATGTCTGGTACTAAACCAGGAAACCAAAACCCAACAGGAAGAGATGAGGACAACCTTGGAAAAACTAGGTATCTTCATCCACTGCCAGATGGTTTAACGGCAACAGCACTGAAGAAATATTTAATGACAGTAAGATCTGAAACAAAGATACAAATACTAGAACATAAGGTTTTTAAAGCAATTGCTTAACAAGTTTATAGATGGATTAATAAGACACATCTGCTCATGCTAGCTGGAAATCCTGTCAGTGGCCCAAGAGCTTTCTTCCAGTCCTAGGTCTGTTTTATGCAATGGGAATTTCTTCGTCTTCAATGCTTTACTCTCAACACTTTCCTGTGAGGCAGGGAAACACCGATCTTTCCATTTTATGGAGGAAAGGGAGAAATTGAGTGCCCTGTCTGGGCTCATGGAGGAAAGGGAGATCTGCCCCAGTGAGAACACAAACCACGCCACAATCTCACAGGGCTTAATTCCAGCGTTTCACATACGGCTGAATGTTTCCTTGTTGAAACACTTTTTTTTTTTTTAATTCTTTTACCTACAGTGAAGTCCCAAATTCCACACCTTCACTCGCTGCTGCCAGACATCTGCATACCAGGTGCATTCAGAATTATCCATCGTCTTCCTAAGTGTTAGAAACTCTAATAGAAGAGTTGTGCTTTCAAGTTCTCCCAGGTCTTACGACCTCACTTCTATTACTATTTCACATTCATTTGCTTTAGCAAATACCAGCTGCTTGTTTTTTCCCTTCTCCGAGTTAGCACATTTTCAACCCTCTTCCTGTGTTATTCTATAACAACATGATCCCATGAACGCTGATCTCATCCCACCGCTCATTTTCCCCTATGTGGCTTAATCTTCTCTGCAATGAAATAATTAGCTCTTCTCCTACCTTTTCCAAGATCAATGAATCTCAGTCAGTCCTCATTAGTGTAACTCTCTTATCACAGCACACAATATGACTCTATCAAAATTATTTCCTGAATTCTTCATACTCTTATTAACATGTCAGCAGAAGCTTCTGGATGGAAGGGTTTTAGATACTGCTATGTAATGCACAGTTCAGTTTCGCCAAATCAAATTCTTTCTCTATCCATCCAAGAACATAGATGTATATAAAATATATGGTATAAATTGTTTTTAAGTCTCTAAAGGGTGGGCTGCTCTGTTTCTGGTGTGTGTGGGGTACTGATCAACAAGCAGGCATTGCCAAACAAACAAACAACAGAAATAAAAGAAAAACAGCAAGGACTAACTTGAAATACCCAGCTTTCAAAAGAGGTCATCTTTTTAGATTAGTATCTGCATCTTGGGTTAATCTACAGCGGAGTGTTAATTACTTGCAATTTAAAGACACAAACACCACCAGTTGGGTTAAGGACGTACCGCAGCATTATTGAACAGTATCCTTCATCTTAAAATACTGAATGTCAACATACTGAAGGGGTTGATTTTCATTTCATGTTGTTCCAACAACTGCTGTCCTCTCTCAGGTTTCTCTCTGTTCTCATCTCTCTGCCGTCTCCAAAGGGGGGCACCAATAAGTGGAATGAGAATAATGCTAAATGGCAGGTACTCAACTTCCAAGCTCCAATCTTCAGTGCTTTGCAACTCCCCAAAAGCCTAGGCCAACCTATAGGAACTTACCTACACCAGGTTCTGTGCTCAAAACCACTTGCTTCTGTCCCACCCTAAAGGAAGCTAATTTCATTATAGGAAGTGGCAGAGTGGCTTAAGCGAAACTTTAATTAAGCTCTTTATAAGGTAATCAATCAGACATTAAAAACAGCAGAAAAGTTAGCTGCAAAATTATCTAGTCCTCCAGCTGCTAAGGATTCATAAGCACCTCCCTCTGTTTTGCAGCCCGATTCAAGCTCCAAATCAGAGAAATTCATCTTCTGCCACTAAGGAACGTTAGAGCAAACCAGCCACGACTCCTCGCGCCCGAGGGCAGCCCGCGCGCCCCGGGAAAGGCCTCCCGCAGCACTCACCTTCAACTGCCCCCCAGCAATGCTCTTATGACAGTGCATAAAGAGCTGGAGATTGTTAAGAGCTGGCCAGTTTTCACTGCTGGGTAGACCTGAATTTGCTAGAAAGGTTAAATCCCCCATTTAGTAGAAGTGCACGGGCTTTTGCAAAAAAGTCCTCCAAGGAAACGCTGTATTTCCATCATCTCCTTACTGCCCACGTCCGAGATCCCTTTCAGGTTAATGCGAACCATGAATTTGACACTCCTGCGTAGCACAGCCACAGCTTGCTTTAGCAGATTTGTCCAGCACAGCCACAGCAGACCCCCCAAAAGCCACAGACATTTCAGCTAGCAAGTTCTGGTTTGGTCAGAAAAAAAAACCCTGTGTTTCACTATAATTCATTTTAATCCACAGACTAGATTTCAAGATGCCTAGGCACACTTTAAAAGCAACAAATACGATGTTGGTTTTCTTTCTCCTGAAGGGAAAAAAAAAAAAATGGGGGGGGGTCCAATGAGAGGAAAAAAAAACCAAAACAACCCACCAATTTTTATCATGAGGCAACTTTAACTTAATTTAACAATATTTCAGGATGACTGCACATGGATTCTCAGAATGTCAACTATAATAGTTACACTCCCTTTACAGTCTTATGCTGCACCTTGGGATCTGCTCATTGTTTTAGTCTCCTAAAATTGATTTGGAACCCTTGCTTGCACATGATTATTTTTTCTCTTTGTCCTAATTTTACTTGAAAAATTATCACATAAATGCTTCCAAGCAGGAGCAGTGCTCCTGATAAAATCCGAGGTGCTTTGTTGTATGGTGGTTATTGTTTTAATTTTCTTTTATGTCCTAAACTTCCCTCTCCTAGTAATTAATTAATTCAGCAATAGGATTTTTTTTCGTTCTCCTGGAGGAAGGAGAATTCCTGGCAGCTCTCTGTCCTGCAGAAGACAGAGATGCCTATGTGCATGCTTTATACAGCTTCACTGCATCTACAGCTACTCTTATCTACAGCTCAGGAGCGTGTTTTATTTAGAACTATGAGTAATGTGAACCTCAGTCACCATATCTGCCTTTCTATTTTTTTAGAATCGCATGTGATGCTTTTAGGAGCTGACGTACAACAAAGAAAATGAACTTGAAAGAAGATGGTCCCATCTATGCAATAAAAGAGTTTACATTTGAGGATATTCATTTCCTCTTACGTTAGTGACAAAGGGATAGAAAGAAAAATCTGCCAGCAATCAGCAAGAGAGAGCTGGGGGGAAGAATCTAATTTGAATCCTCAAGGGAAATTTAGCTAGACAAATTAAACATCCCAATTTAGATTTTTGCTGCTTAACACAGCATAAAAGGGCAACAAGAATAAAGTTTCAGGTTTAAAGGTACCCAAAGCCCATCATCTACTACTATCCTATGCCTTTTACTTCCAAGATAAGGCTTTTGTTCAGTTCAGAACCAGACACAATCTCTGCTCACCACACTACCTTTAAAAGCAATTTCTGCCTCATCCTGTGCTTTCCCATCTAACTACTAACCAGATCGGGCATAATTAAGCTTTAAAAACTAAGGCCACTGTTGAGTTATTTGTCTGCACCCAGTATTCCAAGCTTAAGTGGTAAACTTCCTTCTGTTTTGTTTAATTTTTCTGGTCTTGAAATGTTTTGTAACATGGTAAGTTAAAAAAAAATATATATATATATTTTTTTTAAAAAAAATTTGAGCTGTGGGGTAAAAGTAAGAAAGATTCAAATTACATATGATATATTGTTTTTGAAAGAAGAGACTTACTATTGTTCTTCTGTTAGGGGAACACCAGAGAGTTGGTGCCTTTCAAACGCACTTAGCGGGATGATGGGCATATCCCAGAGAGCACAGTGGCCGGTGAAGAAATCACGAGAAGCAGCAGCCCACAGGCAAGACACTGCTAAGGCAGGGCAAGTGTGTGCTTGATTAGAGATCAATATGTGCCCCAAATCTGGTGGCAGCAGAATGGATTTCAGCAGGGGAAAAAAAAAAAAAAATTAGATAGTGAAATGATGTGCAGAAAGACCTGGCACGAATCACTCAACAGGACAAGGAGAAAGCCACTAACATGCACTAGAAGTACCAGAAGAAATTCTGGTTAGTAGGGATTTCTTTTTTTCCCCAGTCTTCTTTAACTACCTCCTCCACAGTCCTAAACACTTGTAAGCACTGGCAGCGTGTCTCAGAGGAGAAATTGCAAAAGGACAACTGGAATTGTACTCTATCAGGATAACACTTTCAGACCTGACAACAGCCCCCTCACATACTACTTGAAGATTAAGTTTGCTTTGGAGTTTGCTCACAGATTGGTGGAAGAGGTGGCACTTGCTTGGGAGGTTTGTGGTCCTCCCCCAGGAAATGTTACTGAAATGGCTTCAGAAAATGCAAACGGGTGCGAAACCAAGGAGAAAGAAAGTGCACACAGAAGCGACAGTATTCAATTTTGGGTCAGGGAAAAAAAATAATTAAAATAGGTTTTAAAGTTTTACTCCTGAAATAATTGGGATTTAAAAAATCTTTTCTGTCTTGATGAGAGAAGAGGTTTCCATCCAAGTAACTCTGTAGCAAGATGCGAGTTGCTTTAGATATTGATGCAGTGTTAAGCCTATTTAACATAAAAGCCTCAGTTTTCAGGGGGCAGGTGTAAGTGCCAGTGTTCCCACAATGTTCATGGGGTTTTTTTATGTCCTGTAGCAGTGGCTCAGTTCACTGGTACAACATCATCAAGGGCATGAGAAAATTGTCAGGAGTTATTGCAGAGCTGTACCTCGAAACCAGAAGCCGGGCATAATGGTTAGCCACAGACAATTGAGCTAATTGAGCATGTTTTGCTTATCCTGTCACTTAACAGCCAGAGACACTGAGTGTGCTGGTGAATAAAAGAACATCGGCCTGATAACATCCATTTCATGTGCGAGTTACAAGTTTTAGAGAGCAATTACACAGCATTTTTGTTCCAAATCCAAATCAGATGTTTAAGCCATTCTGTGATTGCACAATTATCTTGTTTTATGAGGCAACCCAAACATAATTTAACAAGATTTGAGCACCACTGTGTATTTTCAACTTATTAACAAAAATACAGAAGCCAAGCCCCCAAAATACGACAGGGAGAAGCAATGGAAAGGGCCTTTAACAAGGCAGCGGTGAGAACAACCTTGCTGGGCCAATACAACTCCCCACCTTAAATGGGAGTAGAGATGCTCCCAGCTCTCCTGCTTCGTTACTGCAGGATTATTAAACTTGCAGTAGCTGCTGACGAAGCAGAGGCACAAAGGGACGCCGAGGCAGCTCGTTCCTACCAGCTTCCCCACAACTCTCATCTGGCAAGGCAACAGCGAGGAGCAGAAGAGGCCGTTCCCCAGAGAGCGACAAATCCAAATACCAGGAGAAGCTGGTGGAGTCAAAGCTCTGCCTGATCTCTGGTCCGTACTGAGCCTGTCATCTGCAAATCTGGTCAAGCTATGCAGCGAGTTCTCACGGAAAGCCCGGAAATTTGGGACACCAAAGTGTCAGCCCTCTACTTGGGTACTCAGAGACTTCCCAGGACCTGTTAGAGCAACGAGCTGAGAGCTAAAGGGATGTAAGCAGGACCGGGTCCCTGAGTTACTTTGTGAACTGCAGTACATCCTAGAGTTTTCTCATTCGGACTTTATCCAAATGTAAAATTGGGAAGGAGCATAAGCCAGATGCTGCCTTGGAGAGGATAGAGGCTCAGTAGACAAACATAATTCTGTTACTCAGGAATTAATTCTCACCAAAACATATTTCTGCCACACTGAAATGGTAATATTCAGCTTCCAAATCCACAAAACTCATTCCAAGAATATTCAGTACAAATTACACCCTTAAAAAAAGCTTTGATTTATCACGTCTCATGTATATAACCTCCTTCTACAGTCTAAAGCTAATTTGGTGTTTTCTAACAGAAGATTTCCAATGTTACTGTACTGAATTAAGCAATAAACCCGAAATGTCAAGGCCAACTCTCAACTCCTAAAGCGGTGCTGTTGAGCAGGACAGGACAAACAAGAGTCTAAATGCTCACTTGCGCCTCCCGGTTTTCACTCTAGGAGCACAAACCAACCCATGCAGAAGGAACCAGTCACGACCTTCACTTGCAGAATGATGGGGGCTGCAGATGTTCACCTTCTGAGATGAAGCTCGTCACGTCCTAGTCTTCAGCCAGGTATTTTAAGACTAGCCTTTTTCTTAGGAGGTCATGAAATATATCATCTCTGCTATATAATTTGCATGCTCAGCAACCAACTACTCAGTCTTCCATTCCCTCCAGAACCTATCTTTTGTTCTCATGACTCCCTAGGGCTGGCAAGCCAGAACTCAAAAACTCCACCAAACCAGTTGCAACTGCAGTGAAAGAGCAGGGGAAGCCAGGAGCAGCGGCTAGCAGGCCAGATTGAACAGTGCACTGCTAAAATCTTGGCAGAGTAGAAGGATCGCCACTAAATCTGGCGACAGTCTGCCTAATTACTTGACAGCACATGGTGGGAGACAAGCAGGACTGCTGCCTGAAAAATGTGGCAGAAATTGAAGACTGCAGACGTAAGGCATTTGGAGAACAATGACAACCTCAAACCTCAAAGATAATTACAACTGAAAATAGTTGCTTACTAATTTGTCTGCCACTAATATTCTCAGTGAAGAACCAATGCTATGCTCAGTTTTATGGAGGGGAAACAATAAAAAGTCTTTAATGGAAGCAAAACAACTTAATCATTCCTCCCTATTTAGGAGATTTGAGGTCCAAGGAACACAGAAGACCGAATCACAGTGTAATACGTACTGCCTTTCCTTTTGTTTCGCCACTGAGCCCATTTTCATGGGCAGAGTGCTCAGACCTAATCTCCTTTCCACAAGGACTTAAAAGATGTATACCATAGGAAATAATCCTGCATTAGTACAGGGACAGACCAGATGACTGAAAGGTCATCCAGAACTCTAACTTTTAACACTCTGATTTTCTGGACTTTTGGTAGAGGCTCTATGAGTATACATCATTCGCAAACTCATTTCCTCCTGAGTCATCTTTTATTTACCTTTTTTCTCCTCGCTGACTTACAGAACTAGCTTTGTGACTAAACAATTTTGGTAAGCCTTGCAATCAACAGGATTAAACAGTGTGTGTTGGGTGAACTACAGACAGAATTCATTTGTCAGATCCCCAGTGCCCTGACTTTAATCAGGGGTAATAAAGCCAGCACTACTGCTAATCCAATCAGCAAGTCCAATGAAAAAATGAATTTGTAAATGCAGTTCAAAAACTGCCCTTCCACTGTGCAAAGCAGAAGTGCAATGGAAATCTATCCCTTTTTCTCTCTCACTCCACAGGTCCCTAATGAACAAAAACGGGAGGAGGCAGAGGAGTTGCATATCAAAGCCCAGTTGTCCCTTGAAATCCAATTTTAATTATTAATTATTATGTGATGTGCTGAGCAAAGGCAACATGGTTTAGGTCTTGCAAGCTTACACTGCAAAATGGTATGTTGCAAAGCTACAACACTTAAAACCAAGCAGACTGCCTTCTCAAGAAATTTCTCCTAATGAATTGTTTATCCGAATATGGTATTTTTCTACTCTTTTCTGAAAAATTACTTCAAAACTTAAGGCATTTCTTTTCCCAGGAAACTGTTCTTAGTGAGCAGCTGCTTCTGTATTCCACTTGCAAAGGGGAAAGGTAGAGCTCAGAGCACTGGAAGCCACAGAAGAGTTGCAAGGACTGACCAGGCCATGATGATTAATGGACACTTGCTGACTCTGCTGGCATGGACTGCTGCCAAGGGCTTCTCCAACTCCCATGACCTTCAGTGGATATGCATGGCAGCACTTCTTTGAAGCAAAGACGCAAAAACCAAGGAGCGTGCACATTACAGCACTAGCTCCCCTATACTGTTCCAGGAGTTGGCACTATTTGAGTAAGACCTATGATAAATATTTCAGTTACCAATGATATGTTTGCTCTAATAATTTATTACATGCAAATCAGCTGGTTGAGGACTTAAGCAATTATATCCTGGTGGGGACAGACTCCCAGATTTTATTAGATTCTGGGTTTTTCACACGCCGCACACACTGAGAAATTCCTTGTCGTCTTCTTAATGGCAAGACATTTGCTTACCAGGCATATCTTAACGAGGGCAAAAACTAAAATAAAAAAAAAACATTCAATATTTCCGAACTTTATTGCCAGACTCCTAAAGAACCACAGCAGTGAATGAGCACTACGGACCTCACCTAGTTTAGCCTACGTGCTCCTCAGCCCGAGTTGTCTACCTCTGACTATTATCTTTTGAAATCTAGACTGCAAAACAACATTCACGTGGCTTTTGCATGGTCAGACAGAAAGCCCAGTTAATTCCTCTTTCAAAGGAGGGACTTCAACTTGAAGCTGCTCCTTTTTACGGCCACAGCACCCCTAAATTTCTTGCTCCGGCTGGTATTATTTCAGTGTAACACAACCCCTTATATGCAAGATTTAAAGAAGTCTGGCCAAACTGGAGACACTTAAATATACTTGTAGGGACATTTCTCACTGTATTATTTGGCTTGGTTTTCTTCCCTATCAGACACCCTACCTCTTTCAGCTTTTCAAAAAATGAAATGGATGCCTTTCTTTCAGCCTCACCTTCCACTTGTTGTTTGTGAGGGTTTCACTCAGCATGGTTCCACAGATATGTGAGTTCCCTTTTCTTCTCCATCAATTTTTAAAATGATAAACTCCAAGAGTGTAGCCACAAATGGAAAATCTTTAAAAATTCATTATTTAGGACTTAATAAAATCTCCCCAAAAAGCCCAGGTATCAGCAGGAATTTTAAAAATACATGGCAAGAGTAACATGGGGTAAGAGCAAAGCCACATCTCACTACAACATTAGATGCTCCGAGATCATCACAAGTACCATCTTTTAGATCAGACTCTGAAGGGGTGCAGCAATTGTTGAAAATCACTAATGAGTGCAATGAAATGGGAAGAGGAGTTTGCATTAATGACAAAATGGTAACTAATGCCTTTTTGAGTTTTTTTTTATTATTATTATTATAAGCTACATTCTCACCTATATCATTGTTACTTCAGCTGAATAGGTTGTTCTAGACAACCAAGCAGCTGCTGTAAAGTAACCACTGCTGATACTTTAATTATAGCAGTATCATCATTAACTTGTGCTCTCTCAATTTGTTGCCTCCACCTGCTATTGTTAAGTTTAGATTTATCTTATTAGAATATCTGGGAAATAAACTATCTTCCTGTTATGTAGTTGTACATTGCTCAGCAAAATGGGGGCCCAAGCATGACTGCGACCGTTATACGCTACCAAAAGAGGAGAATAAAATTTTTTAGAGTTCTCTCTCAGTTTTCTGTATTGCTACTGGCATGTGATGTAATGACCAAAGAGCTCCAGCCTGGAGGTTAATGCATTTGCATAATGAGAGAAGCAAAGAAGTTCATAAACACTTCATAAAGCCCACAGACACTGATGAAAAGCAGAATATACATCAAACATAAAACATTATTCAGGATGCCAACTGCTTAGCAGGTAGGCACTGCCTATTTGAACAGATATTTTTTGTACTGATGTTGGTTTAATGAAGCAACTTTTGCTTGTTGTTAAAAGAAAAAAATCACTGTCTCTCCATTCTCTCTTATTATCATAGCCTGTTGATCACTGTGAAGTGGATGTTCTTTTGGTCCTCTGAGTCACAGCAGGAAGCCAACACACGAGCCATGGGCTGATTGGAAGTCTGAGATACAGGCTTTGGATCAGCTCCTGAACAAAGATATATAGTTTAAGGAATGGTGACAGACTGTCTAA
>VZTL01011840.1:40279-85491 GCA_013400535.1 Scopus umbretta
AAGAAATGGTGGCAAGCTGTCTAAAGCGGGGGGGGGGGGGGGGTGAGTGTTGTCACGTATGATAACCTCAACACAAGCCCACGACACCTTACCTGTGAGCCTACTCATAAAACCAGGGAACATCAAGAAAAGTTTCGAAGACCCTCTCTAGACAACAAAATTACTTCAAATTTTCCCCAGACAACAAAATGACTTCAATTAATCTTTACACTGATAGACTGTTTCAGGGCATATTTGTAAATGGCCTAGGGAACAATAATTAAGCACTCAACTTGATGAACAGCAGCACTTTTTTGAAACCAGTCATTAAAAGTAAGGACAGAGTTACCTGCCTCATTGTTTAACAAGATCTATTAGAATAAATACATGAAATAGCAATCCTGGAGGAGAAATCACTCTTCATAAAATATTAGACTGTTACATTCGGTTTCCCCACAGAGTTTCTTTCCTGGCTCTGAATTTCTTTGGGAAGAAGGCAGCATCTTATTACTGCATTTGCTCTTTTAAAAGAACAACGCTTGTGATTTAGCTAAAGAGAAGACGTTTAAAGGGAGTGAGTGACCTCTATATCCTTCTTGGATACAAAGATTCAGGAAAGAACTATATGAGTCTCAGTTTCTTGGAATTCCCAATTAAAACATATTACTTAAAGTATTAAGATGACACACAGACACAACACAGGTGTCTTATGAATAACACATTTTTTCTTGAGTGTTTTTCTAATGCAAATAATTGAGTAATAATTACTCAAAATTGTATTAATTTATAAAAAAAACTATATGTTCATTAACACACACACAAGTTCTCCAAGACCTTTCAAGTTTCAAGACCTGTCAAGCTTCAACAAAAAAACCTAGGATGCTTCAGTTTCAAAAAAACCATGGCTGGAATAGACAAAGAAATATTTTAGTCTCTTTATAGCCAATTGCTTTATCAATCTTCTATACAACAGATTAAAGTCTCTGAAGATATTGCTCATCCTTATTAAGCTTCAAGAAAAATTCTATTTATTTCTTGTATGACCTTGGGTAGGATAACGGGAAGACTCTACTGACGTCCACTTGTGATTGTGCCAGGATGTTCCTATAGGGCACGTCAAAAGGAAGTGCAAGAGAAGCATTAAGATTATAATAATGATTTTAAAATCTCAGTTCCCTTTGTGTAACAGAGTCACTTGTGTGGCATCCAAAGTCTCTTTTCAAACACAGAAAGAAATTAATTCAGCGAGAGTAAAATAATCAGTCAAGAGGTCAACTTTCTCACTAAAGGGACAAGTAGAGCCTGGTCTACCCCCAACGTAGACAATGGAAAGACTTAAGAGTATTTGGATCAAGCTGAAGACAGGAGGAGTAAAGAAGGGCTGACCTGGATACACGTTTCAGATTTCTTTCAATTTATGGTGACATTAATCTGGAGGGGAAGGGCCGAGGGGGGAGGAACTGCGTTTTAGCTTCACACAGGTTTGGTCTTTAAGATCTCATTTATGCCACACTGCATTTTACTCAATCCAAAGCACTTTGACTAACATTTACCAGTGCCATTGCACCAGCAAAAGCAAAACTATTTTTCTGGAACTGACTGAACTTTGGAAGACTGTGGGCAACATTTTACAACGCAGAAGTTTATTTTCAAAGTTGTCAAGCTGACATACCCCAAATGACTTCCCAAATGATTTGGGTAGCCAGCATTTCGGAAAAAATCAAGCTACAGTAGCTACCTGTCCTTCAAGGAAGGTGAGCAAATTGCCATCAAAAGAGATACCCTTTGACGGCAAGGGTTAAACTCTGCATAAAGTTGCACATAGGATTTACAAAAATAGCTTGAGACTGGGAAATTTAGCTTAATTATTGCCATTTTCACCATGTCATTGTATGTCCACAAACACTGAACCAATAATGTGCCTCAGTTTCTCTCACTTACCACAAAGTGTACGTAATCAAACTGCCATGTGCTTAGATATTAGATGGTAGGGGGATGCCATTCAAAACAAACAAACAAAAAAAACCCCAAACCATTACTGTATTGATGTCTACACCTCAAGAAGAGGCAGACAAAAGCAATTTGGCGGTCGGCCCTGCAATTTCAGTGGCTCTGCAGCAGTTTGTATTAACTGAGGGGCTGCAGCAGAGGAAACTACATTCTGTACTTTCCTCATACTGGAGCTTTTAGTGGGAAAAGCAAAATGTTCTTGAAGCTCTAACCTTGTGTAAGCATGAAAGGTTAACAGGCAAAAATCAGGCCACATAATGAGAGACTGAATGAAGGGAAAAGAAACCTTCCTGGCCAAAGTAGTTATCTGCTTCAGAAGCAGCAAGCAGTCAAAGATAACACAATTTACCCCCAGAAGGTAGAGTTTCTCGTGTCTGCTCAATGCGAAGGCTTGTGCTTGTTCAGCATAGTACTTTTTCTTGTATTTGCTTTCCTTAGACCTTGGTTATCTTTCCTGTATTCAATTGCTTGGCTCTATTTCTCATGCTGTGTGTTACAAAAGCAACTATTCAGGACTTGGAGGTGCTGAAACTCCTTATCTTGAATTTTAAGGACAGATTACACTAACCTCTCTCACAGTGAACAGTATTTTATACAAAGCGTATGCACCACCGAAGTCCCCGAGAACACCAAGGCTACAGAGTATGGCACAACAGGAGCAGAAATATCACAAATGAACAAAATGTTTTCTTGGCACTTCACGCTGGCTGATAAATATACCAACGCAATACAAAATTTTATTGATACTGGAAGTCTCTGCCATTTATTACCTCAGAAAGTTTACCTAAGAAAATCCATACCTGCATCAGAACAATAGGACAAGCTGCGTTTGTAGAAGTCTGCTTGTATTAACTATTCTTACAGTATTTCTCTCTGCCTGGATTGAAAGCTCTTATAATATTCTGACCAAATCCAAAGGAGATACTAGATCTTTCTTGCTTTGGAATAGATTCAGATGCCAAACCACAGGGGTTGCTTTGACTCTAGAGAACCAAGTCTTCTAAATTTCCCTTTGCTGGCAAGAATTACAAAAAGTAATAAAACCTCTACAGAAATAAAAGGAAATACAATGGCATTTCCCAGAAAACAAAATTGCAGGACCTCATCTGTCATATATCAGAAAACTGAAGACGAGCAGAGTAACCGTCCAGGAGCACGCAGAGACACACAAACCTTTCTATCTCACAGATGGGGCCGACTTGGCGATTGCCAGCCCCAACAAGGTCAAGCTGGCAGCAGTCCCCGTGATGACTGGACTACAGTCCAGCCAAGCGTACTCCGAACAAGCTGCCAAACAAAATTCACACTCTGACCTACAAATTGCGCCCATCAGTTGTCTGCAGGCGAAAAACTTCGTTGCGAGATTTCAGTGATTCTGTTCCCTTGTTCATATTTTATTCAAATCTGTCTACAAACTGTTTATTCTTCACTCTTCATTGAATCAAAGGCTACAGTAGCTTATTATGCTTAAGACCGATTTCTGAAGACTCCGCAACTGCAGTGAGCCTCACCTGTCCCTCAAATCCCAACAAGTCCCTCACAGATGCTCCTCTGAATGCCAGCAGCAACTAAGGCACTTACCAACCCCATACAGCAAGCAGAGCAAAGGCTTCAGCTAGCCAGAGCGAGCAAAAATTGACCCCAGGATGCCTAGCAATCCACAACAACGGCACAAAAGCTCTGTAGGGTACCTTTGGGGGGGATTAAGTAAACAAAGCTATCTGCCGAGGTATAAACTTTGCCATAGTATTTCACACGCACACACTGTTTTTTGGTTTCACACTTCAAAAATTATCTATAAATTAATGCACGTAAGTGACCCAAGAGCTCTTTTTTTCACATTATTGAATCTCATGAAAACAGCATCACGTGAGCATATCAGCTCCAAACTTTTTTATTAAATCCTTAATCAAGGAGATTGATATCAATATTCCTTAAATTCATCTGAAAAATAGTTATTTTATTCAAACACACATCATCAGATTAAAAGTTCAACATAATGTTGTAACTGTTCATAGCATTGCCCAAATTTTGTAGCGATACATTTCGAAAGAAAAGGTATTATCCCTCAAGACAGCGCGTATTGCTGTTTAGAACAGAATTACCCTTCAGTTGCCCGTTGAGGGACCCTTAGCTCTGAGGTGGTTGCAGGTCTGCACTCCATCATCTAGTACATACACATGGACCACATGAGACTTTGCAGAAGTGGCAGCTCTTCAGCCCTCTAATCCAGCTTGCAGTTATTTGTAGTATTCTTAAAAACAAACAAAAGCCTTACAAATTGTAAACAGTCTTTCATTAGTACAAAATGATTTATGAACAGGTCAAACTACCATACGTGGTGTCACGTTCTCTTAGCTGTAGTAGAGGAGATGAGGCTAAATCCCGAGAACCCCAAGGCTTGCTTTCTGCAGGCGAAGTGGTGAGGGAAAAGCCCTGGTCATCTGCTATGGTTTACATCTGCTTTAAAATTAATTTGCAGTACTTAGAATGTCAGTGTATTTTTTAAATTAATTATATATATATGTGTGTGTGTGTGTGTGTATGACCATAGTGCTTCACAAAAAAGTATTCACCTAGTTTTAAACAATCTTGTACAGTCCTGCCCTGTTGCCTATCTCTTGCTAAAATATATGCCCCTAAAAATGTGTTTTCAGAAGCAAAGGAGGAAGGGGAATACTTTCTGCCTGCTTTCGATGGTCATACATGAAAAGACTATTAACATACCCTAAACACAAAGTCTAAATCTGATATTTTCAAGGACCATACTGTTTAGGTCACATTAAGTGAGCAACCCTGATGATGAGCTGAAAGCTGCTTGCCTTGATAGCATATGGAGCTATGAAATACTACTGCGGAACCACAGGAAAAAAACCAACACTGAAAGAAGAAAAAAATAATAAAAATATTCAGACCCAGGTATGGGAGAAGTCTCTGTTCTCTTCCAATCCACATTCAGTCCTAACCCAATTTCAATCCAATTCCCATCTGAATAACTACATGGAAAATTAGAAACACTGCCTACAATAGATGGGGTTAGCCTTATCATTTATGCTTTTCTGTATACTCTAAGTAGGAGTGTATGGAACTTCAAAAATCACAAGTTTTGCATTTCTCCGCAAGTATCATTTGTCTAATAACACATCTCACAGCTTTATAGAAGAGAACACATACCATTAATTTCAACCACCACATTTTATTTCTTTGTCTGAAATGTGATGCTGAGAAGTAACTAACACAAAAGACCAAAGGGAAGTACAAAAAGACACAACCCGACTTTATCTTAATCAGCCTGTCTAAAACCAGCACAAATATTATGGTATCATCTAGAGGTCTCAGCTGTAACAACCTGCACAAAAGCAAGCAAGAGGCCTACACAGCACAGCAAATTGCCATTTCCAGTGCCTCCTACGAGCTCTGAGTAAGTTAGCTCAGCTACCAGATGCAGCATGGCTAAATTGCTAGAAAAATAGCAACAGGTAGTCTGGGGGGAAATCCAAGCTGACATGGCTGAGAGCACACAGCAGGGTGAAACTGTCCCCATTCTGAATTAGTTCAAATGAACTCGAAAGAAATAGTAGGAGGTGGAAAGCAACAATACAGCAAAGCAAAAAAAAACCCTGCCAACATGGACTATGCAAAACAATTCCACAGCAACGCCAACACAGAGCCAGGTCTCCTGACTCACCTTGCTTGCCCTATGTATCACTCCCATAACGTATGGTGAAATTCTGCAAGAATACTAATGAGTTATAAAAATTATGCTTCTTGAGGTTAATGCATTGCTGTACTTTGCAAAAGGGGCTTTATGCAAGTACATTCTGTTGGACAGCAAAAAAGATCCTAACACTCTTCACAGCCACAGATTACCATTAAAGTCATTCCACAGATGTTGCTTTCAGATAAACAAGTGCTTTCTGCAATGCCCGCTCTCTTTCCCTTTCCAAAACACAAGGAGTATTGCTAATCCTGCAAGCCCAAACCTCTTGCAACTGCCTGGATCCATCAGCCAGGAAACCCCTCGCGGACCTGCCCCTACCTTCCTCCTCCTCGGTAGTGCTTGAGAGCTTTCCAATGGACACAACCCTTTCTGTGGGGTCTGCCCACAAGACAGAAGGCTATTCTGTTTCCACTGCAAATATTATTCATTACTTGTCACCAAAAGCCAACAATATTTGCTACTGTGGGTAGTTTCCTGAACAGAGAATGCAGACTCACTGGCTCTTTAGGAATACAAAGGAGATAGATTTCCTTTAGATGCTACCCTAAAGTAACCAAGCATTAATATAGTAAAACAAGGACAAAACAGTACCAAGCAATGGCCTATACAGTTTTTACCTATCATAAATAAGAAATGAAGGCCTTTGATATGTAAAATATACAAGAAACGCTCTTGAAGATTTGAATTCATTGAAAATGGATTTTGTTTAAAGTCACTTTCAATTCCTACTGCTTTCTGACAAGCCTCAGGTCTTCATTTTTAAACAATGAACCCTTTGTATTCTGTCATACATTCACAGTAGTAAAAGCCAGATGTGAACTGCAGAGTCTCATTAAAAGCATCGCTGCAAAGAGGTGACGGAAGCTTAGAGGACTTACGACCAAGCAGGGAGGTCTAAGACTTCAGTAATTCTTTTGGTGCAAGAATATATTTTCAGAGACTAAAGCTGTCTAAAGTGAAACAGCCTTTGAGCTTTCAAATAAGCATAGTGCTGAGGGCACTGCTGTTTGTAACACAGTGGTAAGAATTACTACTTAAAGATAACCAGCATTTGCTAGGTTTACTTTATTCTACACATCCTGAAAATAACTACGGTTTCTAGTCAGGTCAGTCCTGTACTCCCAGTACTAGTTCTGCACATAAATGGCTTCGGCCCAGATTACAGCTAATACCTCACCACGCTGAAAACCACCTCAATTTACACAAATTACCTTATTAGAAGCCTGAAGCGGGAACAAAGACGATTCTCTGCTTGGAAGGGTTTCCACCCAGGGACACGATGACTGAGGCACGTTGGTGGTCCAGTAACTCGGAAGGCAGCTTCCCTACTCCCGTTCTGGGACACACGGAAGGATCCAGAGCTCATGTTTCACGTGCTTTCATTTCTCTTTTCATAAAAATCATGCTTACAAGGAATATAAAATATAATGTGGACTGAGGGGAGTCAGGGCTTTAAATGTATTTAGGATTTGCACTGTGACCATTCTGCATATTGCTTCTGGATCACTTTCGCTGGCAATTAAACGGATGCACTCTTAAAGACGGTAGTAAGATACTTGTGAGCACTTTCCTGGCTCAAATGCTTAACACTCAAGCAAGAACAAAAATGCACACAGTCAAAATTAACACTGTACATTCAGCATCAGACTAGATAAATGTTATTTCAGTAAACTAGTATGTTCTTCTCCTAGGGTACATATGAAAACCAGGTACACCTCTGTTTTGCTAAATACTTGTTTTATTTTAAATAAACACACATCTCCACTCTCTGAGGCATAAAGAAGACATTGCGCTACACAGAAGTTAACCAGATTTAGCAATTCAAACTTATCTCCTCTTTTAGGAATGATGTAAGTGAATTTAATCCAGAAAAACTGTATCATTAGTATGTGCTTATCAGGCATTCCCTTGAGCTGTTGAGTATGGAGAACAGTAAGAGTAATCACATCAAAACTGTAAGCACCAGACAGGGAAAATGGGAGTTGCAAGGTCTATGATTAAACATTAAGATAAGGTGAGGAAAAAAAAAGTTTCACTTTCACATATGTAAGTTCATTTTTCTTTAAAAAATATGTGTTAAATTTACCAGCCTTCTCGGCACCACTGTTTGACTCCCCTTTTATTAGTTCTACTAACCAGGACTGAAAGAGATGAAGTCCAATTCTGTTCTTTGTGACAAACAAACAAACATAAAAATATAGCGATGAGTAAGATATTTCCATCTGGTAAACAAACTGCCACAAAAATATCAGAACCACTGTCAGTGCTAGCGGCAGCAGCAAGGCAGAGATTTCCATTCAACCTTTAGCTTTGCTCTAGCTAGCTGAAGTACTTAACATTTTGTTTCACTTTGTAGTAGGCTGCTTGAAAGGGAAAATAATTCAGTGTTCTCTACGCAGAAGGAGAACAAAACTGTATCTTATTATAGCAAATAATTTTTTTTCATTAAAATGAGTGCCTCCTAAGTTTCATATACAAAAACTGTCATGAAAGTACGACTATCAGGAGAGACAGAGAAAGAAAAAAAACGTATAGGGATTTAGCTAGTGATTTAAATCCAAGGAAGATGGGATATATATAAATTTTAAAATGAAAACCCTTGGTTTTTTAGTGAGATGTCATCTAGATCACCTTTTTTAAAAACAAACAGCAGTTTACTGGCACATGTGGATCAGACACTGCATCGTTACTGTCTGTTATTTACAGCTTGCACAGGCAAAGTATATTAATAACCATCCCCGTTGTTTACAGCATGTTACACCTTCCAGTTTGCAAGCGTTTGCTTACTATTGCAACAGCTGGATTGAAAATACTGCACAGGGAAGAGATCCCTGACCCAAATGACTGGACAAACTCCCCCTCGGAGACTACCCACACAACACAGAGCAATCCTGAAGCACCTGACAGAACAGAGACACATGCAGGTATGCAGAATAAGGGAACACTGCTGACAACGACAGATTTCCTACAGACAGCACATGAAAGGGAAAGCTGCTTTTGCGGGGTTGCTGATCATAGGGCAGAATAACAAAACACTGAGCTCCCAATTCCATCCAAGCCACAACTGTACTCAGCTGAGAAAAGGTGCGTTGTTTCTGAATCAATGAAGCGTTAGACACGCAACCAAAGCTTGCAATTAGCTACCAAGCATAATATCTAGTAACTAGTTATGGCATAGTCATTGGACTAAACAGCTGAGATTATCATCATTTCAAACAAAAGTTCCTCTACAAAAAACATTTCCAAAAAGAGAGAGTACTGGCACTTTCCATTGCCAAGCAATAACAATTAAAAGCAATTATAAACAGAGAATTTGCCTTCCTATGTAATCTTATTCATTCAAATCTGTATGCTTGCCATATGAGAGGAGGGTCAGGCAAGAGACAAACACGTAGTGAGCTGCACAGGTCAATTCAATTTATTTGAAAGTCTCAGTGGACTTCCAAAATAGAGAAACCTTATGGAGGGGAAATGTGTCAGCTGCACAATACGTTCTAGCTTTAGAAAAGGAGATACAAAGAGCTAAATGATGAAGCACAAAAGATTAATAGTTCTGATCATTGTCAGGCATTTGATTAATTTTCTCAAATTGACAAGGTGGGAAAAATGAAGATAAAAAAAATAGAAACTAAAGACTAAAATATTAAAAGGAAAAATAAAATGCAAGGACAGACCCTCCTGCAGATAACAAAAAGGAGCAAACATCTGACAGTGAAGAAAACGCTACAGTAAGGCCCATCCCAGTCCCTTGGGTAGCTTTTCCAGTTAAATTAATTGCTTGAGATTTGGTTTAGCACTAGCTTCATCTCTATTTTTCTCATTCTCAAATGGTTTTGCTCAGAACAGGAGCTAGTTTACTGTTTGCTCTTACTTAGATTTACAATTCTAAATCTGCTTTTCCACCGACACTGGAATTCCAGCTATTCCAGTCCAATTATTTCATTGGACTCCCAGGTACGTAATTTTGAATGGACAAGCTAATTACCAAATTGTTCTGATGTTTTAATGAGGCAATCTCCAGCTCCTTCAAGGATTAATTGCAGTGGGGAGAACAGGGTTGCCATGTTTTCTGTTTGGTTGTTATTTGGAGTGAAAAATCTTACTGCTACATCTCGCGTCTACCGGGTACCACGTCACCATCCTGCAGGCAACCTGCTAATCCGCACATCACCTGGGTCTGCCTGCAGATCCCGACTGCCAGACCTGGTCTGCCTACCAGCTCCAATAACAGAGCATTCATCTGGATGGCTAACTACTTCTTGAGGCTCTCATCATTTTTCCATGTTCACTACTGTAAAAAGATTTTACCACAGTTTTTGTTTTGTTTTGTTTTTTTGTTTTGGTTTGTTTTTGTTTTTTTTCCCAAGAGCATTCCAATTTCCCTTGCTCATATCCATAGACTTGTGAAACCACCAGTCCAGATAAAGTGGTATTTGCAGCCAAACCTCAGTGCCGTTTCTTCTACAGGCTCCTTCTTCTCTGCGACATCCAGCACGTATTTTCTTGCCTTACCTTACTTCCAAGGTCCCTGATATCTCTGTCCCATCGATCAAGATGTCAGACTTCATTACCCATATGATAAAAATAAAAGCAAACATCTCTCCTTGCGTGTTGTCTCATGTTGTCCCTCACCTTGCAGGACCAAGCAGGGACACAACTGGCCCTGGAGAAGACCAAATCAGTGCCTATCTTCAGAAATCCCTCTAAACAACTTACTTCGTTACTAAGAAGCTCAACAATTAGGTCATGGATATGACAAAACCACATCCTAAAACAATAAGTAGTTTAATAAATTCTCATTAGGTTTTTATACCTCCCTGCCTGTTACTATCTGTCGTCTTTTAGATTTAAGGTGTAATTCTTGGGCAGGGATAAGCAAAAATACTTCGCATTTTCACCGCTCCAAGAACCTCATCCGTAACTAAACTCTATGGTAATAATGTTATAGCGAAATACAGTCAAAAAAAGTAAAATACTTCTTATCCCTACAAGTTAAGAAACAAGTCTACCACATTGCACCTGTAATTTCAATACTCTTTTCCTCAGATCACCAAGAACATGCTCCTCTTCCTCCTTCTGTCCTCCACCCAACCCTTCTGTTTGGTCCCTACTGCATGTTGACATATCAAGTATTGTCTCTTCCAGTGGACCGTCTCAATCCTTTCCAACATCATGCTCTGAGGGACAGTGTACTTGCTTACACTAACACGATTATTACACTTACCAATATTTTTTAGTCTTCTAATGTTACTAACTGTGGAGTATACGGAGTGTGCTGGACAGGTAGCATGTGTTAATCTTACTGCCAGAAAGAGTAAGAATTTCTCATTGAAAGCATCTGTTAAAAGCACTCCAGAGGCCTTGAAATCATGACTGGTGCTCTTACTATTTGCAAAAATATGAGTAAAAATACACACTAATTTCCCAGAACCTGTTTACCCAACAGGACCCATCTGCTTCTATTCATTGACTCCTGTACACACTGATCCAAAGTTCATGAATCCGGCAGCAATCATCCATCCTTTGTCTGCAATGGTCTTTGCAATAACCCAAAGCAGAAGACAAAATAAAGAATGTTAAAGTGAGCTTTAACAATCTATAAAATTCTTTCATTATACAGTTTATGGCAAACTATTATCTTGGATTCCCACAATGAGTTACTTTCTTAATAGCCTCCTGAGGGCATCATAGAACAGACTCAATGGTTGAAAATTATACAGCAAGAGGCAGCTCCGAGTCGGCGTTTTATATTCGACAGCAACAGAGATGCAAGTGGATTGACTTGGGCTCTGCATCCCAAGATGGTTTCAGTAACGAGCCTGAGCAAAGGTAAGAGAAGAATTAACAGAGTTCCTCTCAACTTCACTCAGCAACACCTGCATATTTTTGTCTTCTGAAAGTATATATCTGAGCCATTTAAATAACAGCAGATATAGCCGGTGCAGAGCAAGAGAATTTCATGAAGAGGAGTAAAAATCCTATGTTCTGGACAGCACGCTGTTACTCATCACAGACAGCGGTAATGGAAATAAGGATTACATGAATCATCGAAGCGGCTCTCTAGGAACGCACTGGACCATTCTACATAGACCATAATAATAACATTTTTTATTCTACAATGGACATTTAGATTAACTGTCTTATCTGTTTCTGTGATGCTGTGCTTGGTACATTTCAACGCAGCAGCCCTATAGAAGGTAAATCATTTCGCTGGCTCTCTAACAAGAAAGCTACACTATATCTGTAAGGAAGTATGTATTGATCAAGCCTTTGTCATAATTATAGACTCTTCAGAACATTTCATTTTCACCAAGGAAATTTTGCCATTATTGGGGAAGACTATCTATCTGCAATAAAATCTGCTATCTCAAAAGATTAAATTGGAAGAGTAAGTTCAACTGAAAGTCAGGTTAGTACGACTACTGGCCAATACTTATTACAGTTCATGTTCTTTCCAAAGTGATAACCAGTGAAGAGATGTGGCATTACCAAGTCAAGGCACAAACAGGAAGGTGCTGCAATATGCATAGTCTTTGAGCATTTAGCTTGGTATTTATTTGTCCTGAAGTTTTGGGGAACTTACAGATGCAATGCAAAAAATGCTAGCAGGCAAAAACCTATTTTCTAGATATTTTTTCTTTAAAGGATGCCAACCACAAAGGCACAACCTTTGAAGAACCATAAGAACATAAGTATATTAAGCATAAGGTTACTAGTTTCTAAAAATCTTTCCATGACTGCCCTTCACATTCCATGTAACAGTTGTCAAACACCTCATTACAAGATAAGCTCAGTTTTATTTCAGAAACTGAGGAACAGCCAAATTAACCCCCAGGCCCAAGAACCAAGTGGTAGTAAGAAATGGGATCGGAAGCTGCTCTTTATAATCCCATGAAAAACATGTCAAAAAAGTATCATTAATGAACTTTCTCTGAAGCAGCCTTTGAAACTTCATTCTAAGAGGTAAACAGTACAAAAACTACAAACAAAAACAAGTGGGTATAAAACCTGAAATATCTTCAGCTATTTTCAAATCTCCAGATACAAAAGAAGAGAAAAGTAATATAGGAAGAGAAAACATTACAAGAAGAGCTCAACAGACAAACGTTTTCTTGTTTGAAAGGAGTTAATAATTTACAGAATGTTAGAAATAATTACTTGTTCAAGCAAGCTACCCACTGGACAACTTTTAGAGCCAACAGTGGGTTTTTTTAATACAATGTATCGGCTCAATTCTTCTTGAAAAAGTAATTTATTTTACTCAGGAAATAAATTGTAAACATGATGCTCTCTTTGAAATCCGGTTTCTTCTGCTGCAAGAAATGCTTAGGGGGAGAAGCTATGTTTCAAATTTATTAATGATTCCCCAAGTTGTTATAGAAACGCAATTGCAGCAAGGCAATGTCTGGAGACACGAGTCTCTTTCATGTACACTTTCACAGGAACCGGTTGCTGAGGTTACCTGACAATGGAGTAAGTCGTACATCCAATTCTCTCTTTACAAAGGCATTACAAAACCAGGGCTTCACAACAGAACAATGCTCGCCAAAGCAACTACTGTGCTTTATTTACCCTGTATGCATTTAGAAAACGTTGCTATCGGGTTTCTTCAAATACCTGTTGGCCATTGTAAGTAGAATCAGTTC
This sequence comes from Scopus umbretta, assembly GCA_013400535.1. Classification (NCBI taxonomy): domain Eukaryota; kingdom Metazoa; phylum Chordata; class Aves; order Pelecaniformes; family Scopidae; genus Scopus; species Scopus umbretta. The sequence goes on from VZTL01011840.1 coordinate 53,636, forward strand.
TTCAAAGGCAACATAAAAAAAGCTTTAGCTGGGGAAGCAGAACACTATAGTAATTTATTACAGGCTTCAACTCTGCCAACTACTTAAGAACTTACAGCATATGCTAAATTCATTTTTAACTTCAGTAGGATGACTGAGTGCTCAGTGAGACATCTAGGGTGAGATCTTAAAGACTTATGTACGCTCTAATACCTTTAGTCAGGAATCTAGCTCCTTTGGCTTTCAGTCACAACCCCAGAGATAAACAGATAACCTAAGTATATTTTTGCAGACTTGTCTAGCACGTTCTACTTGCTGTCAGCATCAAAACCTATTGGGCTATTTCTTCTTTTCAAAAGGCACAAGAACTAGTGAGGAAACTTGATCATCCGACAGAAATAAAGTTTGTTGTTGTTACAATACGCGAGCAGGAGCATTTGAGCATGATGCAAGTGAGCAGGGATGAAAAGTCAAGCAAGAAGAGAGGAGAAGGCAAAGGAAAAAAAAAAAAAAGGAAAGGTTTGTTTTCATAATTAAAAACAGCTTTCAAAATGAAAACTCAGTTTCACTAGTCAGAGTTTTTCCACCAATTTTAAGGGAGCCATGACTTCACCCCCAGACAGTTATGAAGTGCAACCAGCTACTACATCTTCCCCACAACCACACTTTTTTTTTTAAACAAGCAGAGGAATAGTAAAATGAAAAAAATCTTCGAATCTGGCAAATCCCAGAAGAGCAGTTGAATATAAATGAGGAGATAAATGATGAAAAGTGTGCTGAAGCAATTTTTCAGTAGGTTGGAACAAAACAAAAGTTTGTAATCTCACTCCACATCCCCAGTGTTATTTTTGTGAAACTGGAACTAGAAAATCATGGTTTGGTATAGGTAGGTGTCTCACTGGATGACTAAACATCTCAATGGATTTGATAAGCAACACCTACAGTATGTCTGTGAAGTGTACACGTGTTTGTGTTACATTTGCTAGAAAGAGACAATATTTAGATAAACAGTGTCAAAACAAACAAAGCACTTCGTTCGGTATTCATCAAATTTTAAGTTGTTGTGTTTTTTGTTTGTTTTGGGGGGGGGTTGTTTGTTTTTTGGGGGTTTTTTTTGCAATAAGGTCTCCACTAGTACTAATCGAAAAAACTAGGTGCAGCGTTATTCTTTTTTTTTTTTACTTTGGCCTCTAAGTTATGATTTAGGACGAGAGGAAATGGCCTCAAGTTGTGCCAGGGGGGGTTTAGGTTGGATATTAGGAAAAATTTCTTTACTGAAAGAGTGGTGAAACATTGGAAGAGGCTGCCCAGGGAGGTGGTAGAGTCCCCATCCCTGGAGGTGTTCAAAAAACATGTAGATGTGGCACTTCAGGACATGGTTTAGTAGGCATGGTGGTGTTACGTTGATGGTTGGAGTGGATGATCTCAGAGGTCTTTTCCAACCTTAACGATTCTCTGATTCTATGATTACATGTGTTATGCTTGTGATCACTTCACAGATGGGATTTCTGCCAGCCTTGAAGTAGACCACTGCAAAGGCGGCCTTCTGCACCTTCTCGGCCTCTATACTACGCAAGTATGGACAGTAGTGCTACGCTACCATAGTCACTTTGCATCCAACACCTTTTCAGACACACTCAGAACCACTTCCTTGCTGGTATAGCTTGCATTGGGTCCCAGCCCAATACACATACAGCAGTACTGGTCCCAGTATAAAAGTACTGGAAGAATACTGCATAGCTATGCAATTAAAGGAATTGGTCTTATTTACAATTCATTTATCTGAAGTGCTCAGTTTGGTATAGAAAGAAGGAGGTGACTAAATTTTAAAATGAAGAAACAAGTATGCTCAGTAGAAGGTGTTCTTAGTATATTTGGTTTCAGAAAGAAAACTAGTCTTTTCTCTTTGTAAGCCTTCTCTACACGGACTACCTTTTTGCTCGGTGTTTGTCCAGTTCTTAACATGAGCCTCCTGGTACATGTCACAGTGCCTAAAAACTCCAGTTCAACACCAAGGAATGTAATTCTCTATTCAGAGCTCTAAAAGATTATATGAAAAAAAACTATTTTTCACAGAACTGGTATAAAGAAGACTCGGTAGGTAATTCCAAATACACAAGTTGTCTATCATTTCTGTGTATGTATCATTTATACAATTAAATTGGTAATGGCACATATGTCTAGAACTGGCATGCTTCACTTACTGAAGGAAGATATTAAAAAATTAAACACCTTGGTTTCATTATGCTATTCAGAGAGTGATCTTGCCTCTTCTCCTTGCCAAACACAGTCTGAAATCTAGATTAATCTCATAAATCATTTCCTTTTGTAAACACCTGAACCATCAACTAGAAAGGAAATTCATCACAAGCTCTTCCCACCTATTGTGGTATTCTCCAATTCTCTAATGAAAAGCTCTCGGGCTCCAAGAACAACCTTTTATTTTCTTTAATGGTTATAGTTTAATAAAGTAGATATAATCCAGAAAGGCTTTAAAAAGAAGATATCCACTGGATAAGATCCATGTATATTTCAGTTTTGTCCAATAAGAAAAAATTGTTTTCACTCTTACATGACAAAATTTATGAGGAACCAGTCTTGCAAACTATTCCTCACTGGAGTCTTACGGAGTCTTGACAGCATGCCCATAACGAATATTACACTCATCCACACAGATGACTGATGATCATAAAAGGCTGCGAGTCCAGTGTGTCTTACTGAACTTTATTTAAACTCATTGCAGCTATATAATTGCTCTGGAGATCTCATGGAATTCCTCTCATTTTACTTCCAGACGCTTATCGATAGGTTTGAACCAGTAACGAGGCTTTCAATGCCTTTTGCTGCTTTATGCTCCAGACGATCAGGGACTTCGGGAATGCAGGTCTGCCAGAGCACTAGGCAAAATGGTACCGGGCCTGTTCATCCAGCAAACTGAATAAGCGGGAGGTATACAGGAGATACTGAGGTGTAAGTCAGCTGGGTTCCTTTCCTTGCCCCACAACATACAGGCTAGGTACTTGACATAGTATCTCCTCAGCGGGAGAAAAAACTCCTTCTCTTAAAACCATTTCTGCCATAAAACCTTTCGCAGACCGGTTTTCAGACTCTCCAGTTCTCCCTTCAATTACATAAAGTGACTTCAGACCGGAGCCAATGAAGTTGCTCCTGATTTACAATGGAAATAGAGGAAAATTTAGCAGCAGAGTTCATAGAAAGTTAATTGGCTGAACTTACAGGCAGATAGCCTTTCTCCATTCGACTGTTACAGAAAAGATGGAATTAAGAACAAAGTGATCCTCTGAACCTTTGAGCACAACCTAGTCTACAAGACAAGAGAAGGGGAGGCAACAGCAAGCGTTCAGCTCCAGCACTGACCGAGTCGATTCCCACAGCGATCGTCCCCCAGACTAAATGCAAGCCTGACTGCCAGAGGACAGAGATTCACATCCATTTTGTACAGATGCTCCCCTGCCCCTGCTGCGTTCTCCCTCCATCCTTACATTTCCTTTTCCTTTGCAGTCATTGTTGCAGGTCCTTCAGGTTTCCATGACTGCTAGTGAGCCTGAGGAGGAGAAGAGGGCCTGCAGGGCGAAGGGGTGGATGAATCAAATACTAACTACGTTATGGAGGAAAGCAAGCCGCCAACCTGACAGACAGGAGCCCCAGATGTCACAAGCAGCTCCTATTCTTTGTATTTCAGTGCAGCGCGCACAATGAGGTCGGCAGCACTGGGGCAGAAGGACAACTGAGACAGAACAGTCTGAAGGATTAGCCTTTCCTGTGCCTCCTCCTGTAATCCAGGACAGCCTCAAAACCCGCACTGCCTCTGCTGCCACTTCCAGTACTAGGCGCTGGAAAACTGGATAAAGTTATATTCTAAATCTTCTTATATTCTAAAAATTCTTCACACACCACATTGAGGAGAAGTGTTTGAAATTCCCACTGAAGTGAAACAGATGTTGGAATGCAGCAAGGGAACGAAGAGTTGCATCACAGCACAGAAATAATTTTGGAGAATTATTAAAAAGTGTTTGGAAGACACCATATATCTAGAGTTATGCCAACTTGTAATAAGATGAACATTTAAACACTAATATAGAACAGAGCTGCAGGCTCAACTCTCATTCCTATCGACTGTAACACACGCTTCTCCAGAAAATGGGTGATGAGAGAAGATGTGTTTTCTTTCAGTGCCAGACATGCACATGGATCTGACACTGAAGAAAGTGTTTCACAATGCTCCCCAGTGGCTGCAGGCATGATCCAGAAACCCATCCTTTAAGAGCATTTAGTCATAACACTGGCACTTTGTGAATAAATCAAAAGCAAATCGAAGTGGCCACTGCCTTAGATAAGACATTTTTCTTAGGACCATATTTACTAGTGCTGGGAAGAGCCTGCTCCACTCTTACTACAATTTCTTTGACTTCTTTGACTGTCGTTTAGAGGGAGGGGTGGTTTGCTGGGGGTTTTTTGTTTGTTTGTTTTGGGGGGGGGTTGTGTGGGTTTTTTTTCTTTTCTTTTTCCTTTTTTAAAGGTGATGCTGTAATTCAAATCCTGGTAACCTTGGAGACAGTCTCTCTCCTCAGATATGTCCATGTCAATTAAAGTAATTGGGACACTCCAGCTAACAGTGCCCAGATTTCAATATCCAGGCTAGTGCTGAAGCATTAGTCCTACAGGCCTCTCAGCTGAGGAACAGGCCCTCTTAAAAAAAGAAAAAAAAAAAAATATTGTCTTAGAAAGGTTCTTCTCTTTTTGTAAGCGTTTGTCAAAAGGTTAGCTTTAAATAATTTTTTTGTATGTATACAGAATGCATGGGGACTATTTAGTAACAGTGAACTCGGAGTTTATTTGTATATGCATGTAAACAAAGCTCCCTAGGCAAAGCAGAGAAACACCATTTACTTACTTTTAAAATCTTTCACTAAGAAACTCTAGATTTACAAAAATCAATCTTCTTTCTTACCCTTCGTACATGTACGTGTACATACACGTGCCCACAAACCACCACCCCCCTCAAAATTATATTCACTAAGAAACAATTTCTATACATGTCAGATCCATGAATAAACAATATTGACTTCACTTAGTAACTTAAGGGATCCTAAAAATTGGAATAAAACTTACAGAACTACCACCTTGTAACACAGGTGGCTAGGGAAAAAAAAAAAGACAAAACCCTCAAGAAGCTGTTAGGAGTTTCTCCTAGTTTCTAGCTAGTTCCTTCCTCCTTTACTGAAACCAGAAAGGCTTATTTAAAAAAAAAAAAAAAAAAAGGAAGACCCTCTAATATATTTTGAAAACCACACAGCCACCAATCACTCAGTTCAACGATATGAATAACCACCTTTCTGCAGATAAATATACATACACTCTCAGAAAAGGTTTTTGCTAAAGCGTATCTTTCTGAGACCCACTCCAATCCCCCCACCCCAGAAGAAGGCACTAAAAAAATAAACTTTCTTCCACAGAGGATGCTCACTACAAGAATACTGGCACAGAGCATTGCTAATTTTAAGATACAAATATTTTGAAGATATTTACTCTTTTTTTGCATATTAAATTATTGTATGACAAAAGTGGTTTTTTAGTAGATGCTTTTGGATATTATGAAGATGGTAAAGTGACTAGACCATATCTAACATCTGTCCTTTCCATCCCTATCAACAGCACAGAAATAGAAGGAATTAAGTAGTGTTTAGGAAAAGCTATCTAAATAATGATGACTTGAAACTATTATTATTATTAGGTATTTCAGCTGTCACGCATAATACTGGTTAAGCGAATAAAATAAGAAAGTCCAAGCTTCAAGGAATCTCTTCTTATATTAAAGATCTTCTTTAAGTCCTTTCTAAAGCCTAGATGACCCAGGCCTTCTAGGCTGAAAGACCAAAAACAACCAGAAAAATAGGGTATTCAGACCTAGGATGAGGTGAGTAAGTTATCCTTTGATATTGTTAATAATGGAAAATTTAAAAAAAAAAAAAGCAGCCAAGAGAGTGCAGTAGCTGAGTCAGGACCGATGCGCACATTCACTGCCAGCAAAGGCATAAAAAGATCAGGGGGAAAAAAGAAGAAAGAAAAAAAATCACAGTCCAGAACTGGCCGCCACAACTGTTGTTTCAGCCCCTTTGAGATTTCTAGTTATTTATATAAAAAATCTGTAATGGAATTATGGAGTAACTTGATCAACGAGATTTGAAATGAGAAGTGTACAAGCCTACAGCAGGACAGCCGCCAAACTGGACAGCTCAACTCTAGAAGGCCATTTTTCAGTTTAAAGACTACAGTAAGTAACTGCCTGTAAAATAGTTTGGAAATATGCTGTAATACTGACTAAAACCAGCAAGGGTAATGCAAGTTTCAACTTGTTACTCATGACACTTTGAATATGGAAAACACATTCTAGTCACCGAAAACCTAGACAGGAAGGTTTTTTGTAACGAATTATTCTTATAAAGTAAAAACTTGTGTATGTATTCTCGCTCTTTAACATGTAAGCTAAGGGTCCAATTCTCCTTGCACTGCAGGAAGCGGTTTGGCATACACATCAGCAGCAGCACAATTAGGCCGTACAGCTACACTTGCATATAAACAGCTGTCTGATAATCGCATTGCAGAATAAACAGAAACCCAAAATTAATTCGGAGGAATTATTTATATAGGCTTAACTGAGATCAGCATTGTGGGTTTTTTTATTTGGTGAAGATAAAAAGCGATCTTTGTTTCACTACCTTCTTTTACATGAGTAGATGCTGAACACTGTATCATGCTTAAAAACATTTCATATTTTAGCCTAAATATGTACACTCGATTTCATGCTGAGGCAAAGTGGTTTACTTGGTGTTTTATTTTACTAGTTCTATATTAAAATCTCTTCAGCTGAAAACATAACTTGTTTTTTTTTTTTAATGCTGTACTAAGTCCATTCCATTGGCAATCTATAAGAGGCGGCCCACTATGGCAGCCCATGCCACTCAGATCTTCCAGAAACTTCAGCAGAATAAAAATACAATAAAGGCTATTGAGAATTTTCCAAGAAAAACAAGCTCGTTTGTTTTTAGATCATTCACTGAAATAAGTAACTTACAGAAAACACATGAGTTGAAATCAAATTCCGATGAAACATGGAGCAGGCATATGCTAGGGAAGAGCATAGCTGCTCAGCAGCTCATGCAGACGGCTGCTAGAGATCCCTGGTCTGCAACAGCCCCCGAGAGCCCATCTGGAGGGGTTATGGACCCAGAAACCTCAGAATTTGCCTTCAGTCACAGAACAGGGACGTCCTTGGGAGACAGATGTCCCCTGCGTCTAGAAGTCATGCTGGCCAGGGCCCTGAAACAGCCAAGCCGCACGGCTTGTGCGGAGCCAGGGACACATCATGCTGTGCGACGGAACAGCTTTCCGTTTTATTGATGAGTATGATGGAAGTGACAAAGATCATTTCAGGTTTATTCAGCACCTGCCAGAGCAGGTGTCTTCTAAAGTTCTACATGTACTCTACCCGAAGCAGAATAATGGAGAACTTCAGGTCCATAAACACTTGAATTTCGGTGCTCTGTTCTGAATTAGAGCAAGATCAAAACAAAACAACACTCTGATCTTGAAAATAATCACAGAACAGCAATATTGCTGCCTGGCCAGCCCTACACTATGGCACGTTTTCTCTCATGCTATTTGCAAAAGCATCTGCAATCTCAGCCCTCGCTGTCTCTAGCATTCAGTATTTTGTTCACTTCAAACCACGTACAGGATGATGAAAACTCATGAAACATGATGGTGCCAAAAGAAAATCTGCACCACCATTAATTGCTACATGAGTACATCAGATCTGTCATGAACAGTGACATGCCAGGCATAACAAGCATCTCTGAAGTCAAACTCCCAGTTTCACTCTGCCACAGAATAAAGGATGCTGATGACAGACAGGAAGAGTTAAGCAAGCCGTCCGGCCAAAATCCTAGATAGATGACTGTAGCTGCATTTCACTGCCAAGACCAGAACCTTATTCTGTATCAGAAACCACTAACTTTCTGGCTTCAGTCAGGGAAGGGGAGGGATCTATAAAAAAAATTAATGTTATAAATAATAAGAATAAAAATGAAACAGTCATCTGCTCTCCTGGCTCCTATTCCTAGTTTTCTCCTCTGGCTCCAGGACTATTCCCTCTGCCTACATAGTCCCAGATCCACGTAATTGCAAGACTGCCATTCCACATCACTTACCATTGCTATCCACCTAAGTCAAAACTCCTCTTTCCCCTTCTCTGCAACTATTTTTTATCCTCTCCACCTGAACTAATATGTACTTTCAATCTGCCGTGCTGACTGGGCACCAGCTTGGAGTCAAAGGTTCAGTCATGCCTTCTCCCCAAAAGCAAAACAAATGAGAGCAGAAGTTGTCTGCGAAGTCTAGCATCACTTCTACTAGAAGGTGATCATTTCTCATTTACTCCACGGTGACAGCACATCACTTGCCAAAATTATACTGAAGCTTCAAAAACATGCTTAGGGTGCATGCAGTCAGGAGGGACCCTGCCAGACAGATCCATCATATATGATGTGGTCTTTTACTACTTTACTCCTGCTCTCCCAAATTCTGCTGGGAGAGTTTGTTTCAGGTTCACACACCTTAACCTGAAGTGGCACTGTCTCTCATGAAGAGTTCCTAGTGACTTCAGTAGGAGCTGCAAGTATCTAAGAATAGAGGAGATCCTCTATTTTATTGAGGTTAACTGTGCATCAAGTCCTCGGCTGCCTCACATCCCTCCCTAGAAGTCAGCAAGGCTGAAAAGTCATGGTAATTTCAGCCAAAGTCTCGTCACGTATTTGCAACATTCACTTTTTTCCTACCTATGGATTGCAACAGCAAGTCACAGAGTACTGACATTTATGCAAACTTGCATTTTAAGCTTAAATCTATTCTCAGATGAAGACAATGTTTTACTTAAGTATGAGAAAGAATGAGATCATTACAAGCACACTACAGTCAAATAAAATGGCAAGAAAGCCTTCAAATGGGTTTTAATTTTTGTTATTGGCAACTTGTGTAGGCTTACTTTGCTAGTCATTACCATCTGGTCAAAATGAAAACAATCAATAATACATTTCTACTGAAGGAGAAACCTAAACATAGTACAATACCATATTGTTGTGTGCATTAAATCAATAGACCTCCTCAGTTTTAATGTAGTTGTTGAAATAATTTAAAAGGAATTTTGAAAGCGGTGTTTTTTTAAACCACAGAATCTTACTTCCTTCATTGTGAACACAACAGGCTTTTAATGAGTTTCTCCATACAAATAAAATTCTTTATAAAAGGAAAATATACAAGATTCAGAAAGGCTTTGCAATTATTTTGAAAAAAAAAAATAAAAACCAACAACAACAAAAAACCCCAACACCACACCACCACATTTATGACATTTAGTTCATAGCTGGGTAAGATAAGGAAAAATCTGGAGGTTGCTTGCCCACAGACATAAAACAAGCCAATCAAGCCAAGGACGGAGCCACGAAAAAGATGTTTTAGGGAATCATTTCAGCCCCTCTGTGCTCAGAAGTACAGTTTGTCGGATCAGTCATGTATTTTTCAGTAATACATGTTCCTGCCTGTAAGCCCAGATGCAGGGACCTTTCTGCTACCTCTTCCTGAAGCATTGTAAGAGCCCTACAGAATGGCTAACACCACCTTCAACAGAGAGCCAAGGAGGACAACGCGGCAAAGTAGGATGTGGAGAGGGTGCCCTGACGCACCGATAGGACAGCTGGAAGTCTCTGGCTAGACCAGCCCGTACCCTCAAACGGCGCTTTGAGAGCTCAGCTGGAGGTCTAAGCAATTGCTCACTCTGTTCCTTTTCAACCTCCAAGAAAAACCCTATTACTCCATACCTATAAAGGGAATATAAGTTTTACTTGCTGTTATTTCTAGCAGTAGTAAGAGGTAGGACAGATGTCTGAGCCCCTCTGGAGTACCTGCTGGCCTAGGCATTGCTGTTATCCCCAGGAGGTGGGGATATCCCCAGAAGTGCAACTATGCCATTTCAGAAAAGAAAGTAATCTGAAAAATATGGCATGTTTTGTGTGTCAAAACCTTCACATTTATCCAAAACAATAATAGACTGTTCAGCAGAAATGGTCATAAAAAAGTTACAGGAAGACCAGTTTATAGCTTGACTTTTAAAAGCAGTATTATAAAAAGTGAAGAAGTGAGGATTAGTCTGCTTTCGGATACTGAAGGAAGAGGGAGAAGGACATACATGACTAGAACTAACAAAATGGCTTACTGGTCTTATGTAGCAACATCAGACGGTAATAAGACAGGCAAAGGAAGAAATACTAATCTACGTTCTCCACATTTATGGGTTCAGAATATTTTTGGTTGATTTTCATCAGTGGGTTCGTTGGGGGGGATGTTTTATTTTCATCACTAGTTTCAAATTTGCTTTTTACTTTACAAAAACAACATTGCCCTAGATTATTCCTAATGAAGGAATGCAAATACCACACACTAGTTCCAGCCATTAAAACCTTTAAATCAGAAAGAAACCGAGCCAGGAAAAAAAAAAAACAACAGTAAAAAGCCCTTAAACTTGCAGAAATGCCTCAGACTCACCCCTAGTAACTAACCCAAGAGAGACTGACTGTTACTGGTTCAGTTACTTATACACAGCCATGAGCCTTTCTATAATAATCCACACGTTCAGAGGTAGGAGAAACGGGAGGAAGAAGTAACTTTTTAGCAAAATCTTTGTGCTATTAGGCACTACTGGCTCTGCATCTATCTGGATGCATGAAGATGCTTTTTTCCATAGATGTAGACTTTCCATAAATTGCTTGTGGGGTCTCTAGAAGACTACAAAAGCATTTACTCTATGCTTAAGTATCTAACTTTCAGAGGAGCTAGAAGAATGAATCACAATACTATTAAGATGGTCCACCATCGTTCTGTAGAAAACGCCACAGGAGCAAAACAAAAAAAATGCACCACTACCCTAGTGATCCTCCTTACTCTTTTGCTGTGGATTCTCAGCATAAAGTGCGTTCTCTCCCAGAAAAGTGCTGTCAACTCATCCATCCCACATGGCATTTGGACTGCATCTTCGCTGCCTCCATTTGACATAGGCCCAATGTGCAACGGCGTCAGATTTTCCTTCGTGTCAATATATGCATATGGTACTTCTGATCACTGAGACCTATTTTTGCAATCTAAAAGCTGGCTGCAGATTGCAACCATTAGAATAACATACTGGTTTTGATCTGATTTTCTTACATATAGTTTGTTGAAAGGTTAAGTGCTCATTTTCTCCAGAAAAAGAAAATAAACATGACAGAGTTTAAACGTGGCTAAATACCTGCCACACAAAACCTTCAAACAAAGGGTACGAGAGGCCAAATGCAATGCAAATAGCTTCTGCTAGGCTGTGCAAAAGCAGAGATGGGGCAAGTGCTCATAAAGAAAAAACGCTTCTGCGGTCCTGTTGGTGGGTACACTCGAAAGCCATCGCTTCCTTAACAAGGGTTGTCGATTCTTTAAGGCCTGAAAACCTATAGTAAGGCCTACATAGTTCTTGGTTCCTCTGAGGAAGCACTTATGTATTAATCCCAAGGAGCTGAGTGACAGGAATACAATAGGACAATCTTTTATAGTGGAAGGAGAGACTTGGGGAGGAACAGGCCAGAGGACACTATGCAATTTGGCATCTGCCCTTGCAGATTTGAGTTGCTGACGCAGCAAGAAGTCCTTCCTGGATTGGTAAGGAGACTAGGTGCTTCACACATGCTCTCCAGAATTTCTGTACTGACTTTAGTTATACTCCAGAGCAATAAAATGCAACACAGAAGACATACGTTCCACAAGAGATTGCAACACAGTCTGGCCCATGTCCTAGGGACTATCAAATAAAGCTACCTACCACCGAGCCTCATGGCTTATGCTAACATCTTGCAAGACTAAACACAGAAGGAAAGCAAGGAAAGGCATTGCAGTGGATGAAAGACAATCCTGAACCGAACTGCACTGGCAGCAAACCAGAAAGGTGCTGGATTCTTTCTACACAGTGCTGGAGAGAGGAGGGCCGCTCTGTCCCTCAACTGCGATGCCAACTCAACAGCATCGGAGCAACCTCCGGTCACCCTGTTCTCATACAGTGAGGCTGTACTTATTTTTTTTTCCCCCCGAGACAGGTATACAGTGTAAGACACATGAGCCACATTGATGTAGTTTCTGGACAAGTGCAATAACCCATCCTTTGTCCTCATGCCTCAGTGCATCAAAGCTGTGCAAGTCATCAGCTAATTTAATGTCTATAGACATTAGACTGTCATTAGGAAGGGACTGGCACGTTTGTCAAGGGAGTATGCTATGTAGGCAAGAGTTCTTCACCATTGCTAGTTAAAACTCTCACAAGTTTCCTGTTAGCACTGAATAAGGTTAATAATGACCACACAGAAAACCTTTGAAATGGTGACAGAAATATGGGCCTCCCAACAGAGCAAAAAAATATGACCTGTTCAAACTACTAAGTCAGGAAATTTGATATTGGAAGGGAACAAGCCCAATAAATAAATCAGGTGATAGTTACTAAGTACCTGTGTCAGGATAAAGGGCAAATGGAACTCAAGGCATTCTATCCAGTGAACTGTACAGACAGAACGAACTGCATTGCAGGTCAGCCAGAAATGTTTGTGCAAGGTAACTGGACTATAACCTCCACTATGATGGACCATACTTCAAGCGTATTCAACTCCTGAATCCCAGAGCACAACGCTACCCTGATAGTACCTTTTCATCTGGTTATAAATTTGAATGTGCTGTTCCTATACAGACTTTCCACTTGATACTTTCATATGTCTATTAAAAGTAAGAGACTGACATTGAATTTGCATTTTGGACAGCTTATGTAAATGAACATTCATAAAGAGGGCACGAGAGCAATACATCAATTAATAAGAAAAACCTGCACTGACAGAGCAGCCCTGTTTCAAGAACTTCTGCTTAACCGAGAGGCCGCGTCGGAGCGCGTTTAACCTCGCACAGCTCCTCGCCCGCGAGTTCTCCCCCATTACAACCTTTGCATCTCGCTTTTCTAAATGTTTAGGTACATCCAAAACTTCACAAATATGGGGGGCTGGATATTTTGGGGTAGTTCAAGCGTTTTTTTCTTTAGGCAGTCTTGCGTACTTATTTTAAGGCTAAAGCATGTGGAAAGAATCATTCCTGGGAAGCAGCAACAGGACCCTGCGAAGTGCTGGAGTTCACTAACCGAAGCACGCTTATGTAAGAATACACAGGAATTTGGAGAAAGTGGGAGAAGAGTCAGGTACTGACCAACCCTCAGTTTGAGCTCTCCTGGCTTGATAAACTTAAATTTTCTCTGAAATTTTAGTGAGTTACATTACCCTTCACACACTTTTCTAAATGGCTGGCTAGCTCTACCTTTCACCTCCAAAAAGCTGTCCATAGTCTATGGTAGGATTGATGGCATTCTGGTGGTCGTTGAATTATTTTATTTGCCATCCCATTTTCTTACAGAATTAGACGGAACCAAAAGGAAATGTTTTCAGTGAATTAGCTGCACAACCCAAAAATCCTAGAGTATTTATTCACGTATACAGTAGTTCATCAGCTCTTAAACTCCCAGCTTTATTATGCGCTTGTCAGAATAAATGATAATGCCAAGTGGCTGGCAGAATAATGAACAACTGCCATGATAAATGGATTGTCACACAAAGCTAGCTGAAATACAAAGATGATGATGAGAGCAACACTTAGAGCTACACCTACAGTTTCTCTTTTTCCATTTTTCCCCCATGTGTTGTGCGATTTTCTTCCACCTCGAATTTACTTGGCTGGAACAGGTGTGGAACATGAAACAAATTGTGGCTAAATTCTCTAGAGAAGTGAAGTACAACTCCGCCGCAATCAGTGGATAATTGTACAGTCATGCCACAGATGAATTTGCCCTCCATGCAAGGAATTTAGCAAGCATTGTTAATGCATTCACTTATTTCACAGTTATTGAATTTGCCCTCTGATTAACACTTATCTGTTATCTATTCTGTTGGCACATTCTCCTCCTTGTTGCTTCACACACCATACAAAACTAAAGGAAGATTATTACAAGTGGATATTTTTGCTTTCCTATGCTAACGTCAAAAATAATGCCAAATTCAGTTCCCAAATACATTCGTATAGTACCACCTTCAAGCTGATGAAAGCAGATTTTAAACCAGAGCTCCAAGACCATACCTCCAGTTCATATTTAACCACAAAGCAGAGAAATCGGGTAAAAAGAGGATTTAATTGAACTCTCAACTTCTGGATCTTTGCACAGTCAAAAAAGTGATACACTGCAGACCCCAGCTTGGAAACCACCACTTACATCAACAGTCCCTGTTTATACCACAGTCAGCAGACAAGGCTATTCAGTTAAGCAAGCATTACACACACTTTCAAGACTATGTTCCATAGGGTACAAAGATCCAAAATAAGAAAAATATTCAGAAGGCTTAACATCATATTGAGTTTGACTCCCCCCCCCCGCCAAATAAATTATATTTACAGTTTCATTATTTATAGCATAAATGCAACACTGGGATCTAGAGGCCGGGAGCAAGGGGGGAGGAACAAAAAAGAAGGGGAAAAAAAAAAGTCACACTTGTACCTGCAGGGACATTTCAGGCTGGAGGCAAGGGTGCAGGAAGAAGAGATGGACAGACAAGTGAAAGACTAGGCCAAAAAAATCCCAAGTGGAATGGGCTATTTCCTCCCCACTCGGATAGCCTGTATGTTATATACTGAGATGGTTTCTGGTGTTCATATGTGAAGTGAACGATGTAAGACACAGCTATCGCCTACGGATCAGTATTGCCTCCCCTCACTCCTGTCAGCTTTCCCGAGATCCAAAACAGTACGAGAGAACGGTGAGAGAAAAGAGATTCAGGTCAGCAACCCTGAACACAAAAGCCATACTTGCAGTATGGGTAATAGTGAGAAAAGTAATTGCCCGTGAATTCTTGGTAAACCAAAAGCAATTAGATTTTACAAAAAAAGGAAACAGTTAGAAATAAGTTTTCTTTAAAAGCATAGCACAGACACCATTTCCCTCACTTCAGTACCTTACAAGTGAGGCACACCAGCTGAATCTCTCAAACATCTTAAAAACAAGAGTAGCCACTTTTATTCCAGGTGGCCACAAAATAAATTTGGCCTTTTCAACTTTGGTTGTACTTAGAAGAGGTTATTAGAAAGTACCTGAAGAAGCAGAAAACAATTTTGAAGTAACAGGATCTAAAGTTTAAGTCACAACCTCAGNCAACAAAACATACCTTAAACAAGGCCTATTTTTAGAGAACAGCAAGTCTCTCACAGTAGAGAAAACAGAAAAGGATTTCCAGCATTCCAAATCATTACTCACCTCAAAATTTAAGAGAGCGCGGGAAGTCACTTTAGGAAGCAACTGTGACCAGTGATGCTGGAAAAAGACAGCAGGGAACATCTGAGCTGAGTAGAGTTGAAAACCTGCTCCACAGTTCAAGACTGCAATTGTTGGGTTTGTACTGTACAGTTACTATCATTTTAGAGATGCTAGAAAGCCTTTCTGAGCAGGAGAAATTTAAGCAAGAGTAATTTCACTTGCTTCGCTCAATGAATGTGTTGACATTTGCAAAAAATAAAGTCCTGACATTTTTTCTTCTACAGTTGACTTCTAGGCTAATAATTACCCACAAGCAATACTAACCTTAAGCTGACACCAAAACTTTCAGAGATTAATAAAGAACATTATAGGTTACGTGCTCATATAGCCATTGAAATACTACCAAAACTGCCGGGAGTAAGATCGCAACCTACCAGAGATACAACAGCATTAGTAAGGACATTTTTCAGACAGCTGCTAGGGCAAATCCTTATGTTACAGATGACACCCTGGGGTCTGTATACGTACACTAAATAGTGCAGATTTGCTTTTTTTTTTTGTATCTTCTCCTGAAGATACACTGGCATGCAAGTAATCTAATGACACAGAAGAGGCAGATTTGCCTTCCTAGAAAAAGAAATCATAGCAGTAAACAGTCTTTCAGGTGTCAAAAGCACATCATACTGAATGGCATCAAGACACCAAACCAGGCATATAATCTGTATTAAACTTAGAATTTCTGCAGCATTTAGACCTAGCTCTTGTTCCAGTCTGACTTGGAAAAATATTTGAAATGGCCTGTGGAGGTTGTAGCTTCTAGTTTTAGTTTTTCAAGACTCAAATTCACTTTAGAATTTGAAATTTTCCATTCTGTAGAAACTGAAAAATATCAGCCACAATTTCAATCGCCACATATTATTCCATCGCATGTCCGTCGTGGTAGTCTATTACTGACATATCACTGAATAAAGTAACAAAGTGAAACTTTAAGGTGCCTTTAGCAATTGTTTAGCCTTCTCCCATCCCACTCCCTCCTACTTCAGGCAGGGATAGTGCTTACTTGGCAAGACTGCTGCAGAAACGCGACAAAATCCAGTAAGTATTACTTCATTTCCAACTTGTTTAGCCACACGTTAATCACACAAACGATGCTTAGCCTAGACTGCTCAGCATTACAGAAGTCACTCATAATTCGAAACACACATGCACACACACTGATGTTCAATATGTTCGACCATTAGATACTCTAGGACTTCTATTTGTGAATAGTCTCATAATTTTGGGTGGAAACATAGAATAAAATATTAGATGCCTGACATATCTGAGCAAGAGCCAGACAGACAAAACCCAAACCTCATACTGCAACCTCCCTGGGGAAATCTTTGTTCATTTTAATACTTCTTCAGTCAGCTGTCTCCATGAATGACAAGGTTTTATCTCTAATGTGAATGGCTTCGAAGGCTACTTGCATTATCCATTCTCCAGCAGCTGCTGCTGAAACCACAGGGTTGCAAACTCATAATTAAATCCAGCTGCCACTACTGTGAGTTCAGTTATATCGAAGTGAGCAATAATGCCTCGTGGTTGCTGGCAAGATTCTGCCTCCATTTCTAGACAATGTAATTAACTCTTTTGCCCCTTGTAGATGAAATAAACATCAGCACAGAAGAATGCTGTTAAATGACTGTAAAATAGTATTTATATAGCAGAATTCTGTTGCAGTCATTACACCTGAGAACACAAGTTTCTAGGTGGATGTTGGCTAACAACAAATAGCTGTTGCCTTAAAAGCACTGAGAGGACACCCAAGGAGACACAAGGCACGGAACGGAAGGAATTTCCTGTAACGAGGAGGCATGACAGGCTACGCGTTAACAGATCTACTCTGAAGCCTCAAAACACAGCCTCCAGAATAAAGAAAATATCAAGATCCAGCTTGAGAGAATTGCAGGCAAGGGCTGGAACCAGGAAAGGAACCACAGGCCTTCCTTTGACACCAAGATAGTTTCTTAAAGGCCATTCATTGTCCACGTCTTAAATCAGACTTAGCTACAGACCTGGCTGAATATGCACACTTCTAGAGGTATAATTTTTTCTTGTATAGTCAAGAAGTGTTCATATCGGTGTGTCAACAAGGTGTTTAGGTCAGCAAAAACAATTAGCTATGTGAATTTGACTTTCTCAGTCATAATCCTTGAAGTGCTGCTCAAGAAGTCTCTATTTCCTCGCTCATAAGAAACATTGCAATGGCTATGCCTCAAAAACTTTTCATGGGAGTAAAAGCAATCAGCAATGACATGCTAGACTAATGCCACTGAAGTAGAAAGTGACAGTCAACTGAGCTTTGTTTGTGAAGAGTTCTCTCATTATTTGTACCTCTTGGGAAACACGCCACAGTCCAATCACTTCTGAGGACAGGTGAGAAAGCACAACAGAAAACAGGAGTGCCTGACCTCTGACTGCGAGCGCAAGAAGGTTAAAGGGAGGGAAGAGCTATCCGAGAGGAAAGCGAAATGCATAGCAACCATCTCAAAATTCCCTCTGCAAATCTCCCAAAATACATCAATAAAGAAAAAAAAAAATCTCCTGGATATTCTGCCAAATCACAGTTAAAGCCCTAGGTTATCTAGATGTTTTTTCGATATAGGGGTTGCACACAGGGCTCCATAAAAACTGCACGAACTAGGTGCTGGCAAAACTCTAGCCATAGCACCACGGGCTATTTCAACTCACCTGTATTACCCGACCTAACTGACAATGATTAGCTCAGACACCTCTGCACTGCACCGAAACAGGCAGGATGGGCAAATTTATTTGCCCACGGTCACACAGAGACCGGCAGGAGTCATGAAATAGAATCCAGATGTTCCTAGAGACTCGAGGTCTGCTCACTCACCTTTTGACAGGGAGGGGAAATAAACGTACCTGCAAGCATCTCTGCACAAGGTTCATCTTTGCTACGGTTTGCTACCACATTTCCTGAACCAACATCAAATTAATGCTAGCAGCTGGAAAGCAAGTTTTCTTCCATTATTTTTTACTTTTTGCAGCAAGTACAAAGTAAGCAGCCTTTTGTAGCAAAGACAATAAGGGTTAATTTGCTCTCAAGTGGTTATTCTTAGGTTCACTTACTTTTGACGTATTTGTTTGCTGTTTCACCACTGCAGTCTGTCTACCTGTCGTGTTGTGCTAATGGCTGTGAAGCCCAGGCACTCAAGAGCATATCAGCAAGATGGGCTGATTATTATATCCTGTCATATCTAGGTGAGAGCCAGTCATGATTTTCCAGTGTTTTACCATTCCCATTTTAAAATGGCAAAGCTTTGATTCCTCCTCGCCTTTTAGTGGCTACTTTAAAGGGCTTTTTATCTGTAGAGGTTCGTATCTCGACGATGCTGAGAGGTGTTCCTATAGACAACACTGGCAAAGACTAGGCGTGTGTGAAGGGAGAAGTGAATGCAGGGGAGAGGGCAAAGAAGAAAGAAGGGAAATGTTGGAGGAAGCCATGCTTTGGGGATTTTTAGATCCTTCTCACGGGATCTTGCTTGCAACTGGAATTAATCTCCGAATCAACTGTTATCCATCATTAGAACAGATAATGTCATTCTAACTTAACCGTAACTTCTTTTCTTGAGAGATTATAGATAGCTTGGACCTTCTGCAGTGTTTTGTGCACTACATTTGTCTTTTGCAAGTCTCTGCACAGAAGAACATCCAACTCATCTTTCTCGCGGGTTTCTAATCAGCTCCAACTCTGACATTTTATATTTAGGTCCAATGTTACATCTGTATTAATTTGTGACTATATTATGTCTACAATTATTATTCAAACCACAATCTGTTTTAAGTGTCAGGATACCTATCAGTTGCCATCAAAGTGCACAATACGGGACACAGATTAGAGGAAGGTATATTACCATGAGACCAAACCCAGAAGACAGCGTACAATGACAGAGGATGACTGTTTTGATAGACCCACATGTAGGGGTTGATTTTGTATATTAGAAACAGATTATTTTTTTTTTTTAATACTTAAAATGGTGTACTTTTTCCTTTTAAACAATTTAAAAATCTTATGTGAAATTTATATGCTACATTAAGGGGGGGGAGGGAGGAAAAAAATCAACCAGCACATATTTGTTTCTCAGATTTTCAGGGCAATTAGATCACTGAAGTGCTGAAGGTCTCCAACCATCCAGTGAGACCAGAATCTCCTAAAAGGTTACGTCAGAAGACTTTACTATGGCTAAAATTTCATTAAAGTTGATTAACTAATTATGGACTGAAAGAGCAAGACACCAGTGTTTTCCCCTTTTCCCTACAAATAAGACAGGGTAAGACTGATAGGTCTTAAGTAGTGTAGGACATCACAGAAAAAAAAAAAATCAATTCTGTTCACTAACTATAAATAACTGCTCTGATTAATATACTAATTTTAAACACCAAAGGTCTGTTGGCATACTTTCTCATGCAAATACTTTTGATTAGCCACATAAAATTGCCTAAAGCATTTAGTGTATGTAAAATCCTTTATAAACTCAGTTTTTATCCAGATTTGCTCCTGACAAAGCATGAACTAAAATCACGCAGTAAAAAAAGCAAAACAAAAATCATCTACCATTTCCAAGAACAAAAAACCCAGGAGAGCTCACTAAAGTACTTGCTTAAATAAATTGTACATACCTAGTGCTACTTCCCAGTTACTAAAAATGACCAAGTTAAGTGTCATGCTCTTACAAAAGTCCAAGGGCAGAGCTGGCTTTGTGCCCGCACTTCTCTATTGTTCCTGCGAGCTCTCAAGGTACTTTGACAGAGTTGGATATCCTCATCCTGCTATTTCACACTGATTCCTGCCCTAATATTCTTCCAAACCATGCAAGTATTGTCTGTCCTTTGAAGAATTACACAAGCCATGTTTTTGAACAGATACAAGATCTGAAATGGTTTTTGAAGTGCAAGGGCAGCATACTTTCATCATTCATATCTTCCTCTCTACTTTTTGACCTGAAGAGCATTATCTTAGTCGCCTCTGTGCTTAGAGGCTCTCTGGACTTCTGTGCCATCAAGGAAGCCTCAAGTGCTGTCAAGCTTTTATATTGCTTCTGGAAGGGCCAAAACTGGATTTGCAGTTCTTGTGAGGCTTCACAGCCCCCACCCAAGGCAGAAACAGGCAATGCCATGACAGCAGCTTCCAAGGTCACCAAGAAGCAGACTGCACAAGAAGCATGAGAATGAACACAGCGGTGACAGCAGGACACCAATTTAGGCCTGACCACTACAAGCTGACAGAGGCTGATGATACACAGAGAAATATAAAGGCTGCATTTGGTATGAACTCACCTGATGCCAGCGTGCTACAGACCATATCAAGAAAGGTGAAGATATGCAGCCTAACAGGTCTAACACAGTAATAACAGCAATATCTTCACACGAAATAAGATAGATTTTTAGTTAATGAGGGGAAAATTGAAAAAGTCATCCTTATTTTAGACTGAGCAGATTTCTAGATCTCCTTTTGGGTAGGCTTTCTTGCCTACAGGGCCACTCCACATGAGTTAAGCATACAACTTGCTATGCCCTACAAAGATGCATCTAGCAATTTTAGCAAGGGCAGAGTTGTCCAGCCAACTAAGTAGGACTTTAAATCCAAAATCATCTAAAATAAGTCAAATAAAGAGGATTTTTCAGATGCATATCGGGCAGTAGAACACTCTTAACACTGAATAAAAATCACTTGAAACAGCCTTTGAAACAGTTTTAAAGGAACTGTGAAATCTGCAGTGTTGGAAAGAATTACAGCAAAGAGATAAATATTTACTGGATTCTAAAATCACTTCATCTAAATCAAGGTCTTCTGCATTTGTAATATGAACAATTTATATTAAGGCTGTTAAAACCTACACTGCCTGCTATTTCATCGAATTAAAACAATTTGCTTGAGAACTGGCCGAGATGTCAGCAGTGACTACTTCCTTAACACAACATCAAGCATTAGCTGCCAGCCACAAAAAGCCTGCCATATAAGAAGTAAAGATGGTAAAGCACCATCATCTGAAACTACCTCCATGCTGCTCGTCTCTCCTGTGTGGGTCACACGTGACAAGCAGAAACGAAGTGCCACGGTCTACTCAACTTCTGATAAACCACGTCAACACACCTTGTCAGCCGTGTTTGTTGTTTAACACACATGCGCGCTCTCAGATTTCACTATTTGGAAGCGTTTCGGACACTCTAGTACAACAGTTATTACTCTGGCAAGTGCTAAAGAAAATGCTCATTACCACAGCCCCCAGCGCGGGCACAAGCAGTTGCACAACTCTGAAGTGCTCCAGCACACACCAAGCCAACAGGATGCTCTCAAGCTGTCAAGAGCTCACACGACACCGGTGCTCCTTTACTGCCATATAAAGGACCAAAAGCATCTACCCCTTCGTATTTGCTGTCAGCCAGTGCTTCTTAATCACGAGAACAGAAGAGTATGGTAGCCAAAGAAAAAGGTATAGGACTGATGGATCATTTTTTCTGGGTGTTGGAAAGGAGCAGAGGAAGACAGGAGACCAGGTCCCACTAGGAGTAGAGGATGATCACAAGGTTTCCTTCTGCCAGAGGAGAAGTACCTTTCTATCCTGAGCAGCCTGGTCAGTCATCTCTGCTCCCCTTGCCACGGCAGGCTCACCAGCACTTCACCAGTGAGGCGGAGTCATTCGGAGCAGGAGAATGACTGGGCTCGGACAGAAAAACACCCTAATCATCGTAAAGAGATTACGTGCACTAAACGAGAGCAATCTGAACATAAATTAGCTTTGTGCCATCCTATTCCACTCTCCCTATAGGCTAATGCAGAATTACGATGTGTTTTCTTCCAGTTTCCACGTTTTCATGTTAAAAATTCGCTTTGCTAAAACTGCATGGAAGGGACTCGTAGCCAAAACATGAAAACAAAATACCAGCACCTCTGACACCAGCATCTCTGACACCAGCGAGGGCTTTGCTATCAGCAGTGCTGCGTAAGCACGTTCAGGATTAAACCACCCTCACAAATACTCCAACTTTATCTAGTTCCACTAGGAAACAAAGGTCCATGAAAACTAAAGACATCTCTATGGGTAACAGATCCACAGGAGTTTTAAGCTTGCCATTTGCTATTTTAAGGGACCTACAAAGAATGAAAATTTGTAGCACCATTTCATAGATATATACTGCCCTGTGAAGCTTGCCCAGGTCTTTAGTCTCAAAGAAGAAAATACGCATCTCTCCAAGAGACCAGAATGGCAGACAGGACATTAATCTGAAGTTTTATCAAATAACTCTTCACAGGAAGAAATATTTCCTAGAGGAAATTGGAAAGAAATTCTTTTTCACAGTGAGTGAGAGAGTATTTTTGGTTGCAAGACGATCGACCAGACTTCATGCTATTTTAATCAACAGTTTAAAAACAAACAAAAAACCAAAAACCAACAAGCAAAAATTAAAACAAAAACAACAAAAAACCCCACCCAACACTTTTGTTTTAAGTAGTTCTGTAGTGCAAACTCTGATCTACCTGGACTAGGAGGTGCTGACATTTTCATTTTCTAGAATCTTTGTGTAGTTCGATATTTTAATCGCTTGTGGCCAGAGTTAAGGAAGAGATTGGCAGCTAGTCAACAAACTGGTGAAAATCTAATAAGCATTTCATCTTAGCTACCCATGTAGTGTGCATTATGCCTTTATACACACGCATTCCAACGCTATTATCTTACGCTTAATTACTTGGGTCTCAAAGCACTTTACAAAGGAATGAGCTATCATTATCAACATTTCATAGACACAGAAATGGAGGCATAGCGGTATAATTTGCTAAAAGTTATTGAACTCATATCCAAGGTCAGTGGCAGGTGAAAAACAAAGCTCTTATCTCAAGAATCAGGCAAGTACTGTATTCAGCAGACCACACTGCCTCTCAAGATCTGGAAAATGCTTCCCAAGCACACAATCTTTAGTAATCTACCTCAGCCCATGCAAAAGAATTTAAAATTCCACCAGAATCAGAGCAAGCAAAATTTACACAAGAGTGTAAATTTTAAACATATTGACACTTAATCTGTTAAACACTGGAATATTGTGTTCCGCTTTCTTCAAATTATTCATTAAGCTAGGATGACAAACAACACATCACAAGATTACTTTCCTGACAAGTCTGTCCTAGTCATTCCTCATCTACTCCTAAACTTCTTCCGAGAATACCCATCTTCTCAGAGATGCTCAACTGTAGTTACTCCTTCCTAATTATGGTAGCCCCTTGCAAGACCTTTGTACTGCTGGGATTTTGTTTCAGTCATGAAGTTATAAAGCCTGTTCAGTTCTCACTCTTGCTTTTACTTTAAGTATTAAAAGCAGCAGGAGGCACTTGGTAAAACCAGCAACAACTTGACATTTGATGACAAAATATTTGAGAGTCAAAACTAGCCCCTCATTTTGCATTGAGCAATTTTATGTACGCAAGGAGCAAAGAAAGTCACCCTTGTTTGTAGAATTTGGAATGCCTTCACTAGCTGCATGTCCAAGTACAAGTCCCAGGGCTGAATTAAACAAGCTAAATGAAATTAATTTACTTCCATGTCCAACTCAGGTGGCTAGCAGGCCTTGAACAAGATTACCAGGACAACTAGTGAATAACAATGAAACCAGCACTGCAGCAGATTTTATTCTTGGCACTGGGTTTTACCGTTGCTCATTTTGTTAGAAGTCCTGTCTCTCTTTCACTGGGCTCAAAAGAAATGGGAATCTCAACTTCCAAACACGTTAAAAAAAAAAACAACAAAGAAATACAGCTTGCAAGTTTACATTGTAATTGATATAAGTCTATTATTACAAGACAAATGGAAGCAGACAATGGAAAGAGACAGCTCAATCTGTTACTGAATCCTTGTAATGGCTATATGAAGAGCTCGACCATTTCACTCATAAATCTTTCTCCTAAGTTTGTATTGCTGCTTGTGTGGGTAAAATAATAAAAATATGGATTGAAGCATACAAGAGATGCAGTAATGCATTTCTAGTCACAATTACGTAAGGTTTGTTGCAGGAATCATAACCTTTTCAGCATCTAATCAGAAATAATGTCATGTTACAGGCTGCTAAAACACTACATGATAGCTTTAAAAAGTCATTAGATGCGATCATGCCCATTGTGAATAATCATCTCTGCTACAGATTGCTAGGATGCACTGGGCTGTCGTAACTCATTCTTGACGATCTGTCACAAACTTTCTGCAGGACAGACCAGTGCAAAGCATGTAGCAACTTGATTTCCAGGAGGCTGACCTACTTACTAACTTCATGGCAAATATAAATGCAACAAACAGGAAAAGCCAGATTACAAGATTCTTGAGCTATATGGGGTTTTTTTTGGTCGTTTTGTTTTGGTTTTTAGTTTTGGGGGGTCTTTTTCGTTGGTTTTGTTTTTTGTTGTTGGTGGTGGTTTTTTTGGTTTTTGTTGGGTTTGGGTTTTGAGTAACTGACTTTAGTAATATTTTTATACTTATATACAAATATATACATTTACTTTCTTGTGTGTCGTCTATGGATTGCAGTACCCAGCAGGGAGATCACGAGAGCCACTGGACAAATGAAACTTTAGAATTAGCTGTCAACACTGAATGACAGAAACAGAAAGAAGATAAGCATAGAGGTCAGAGAGGGGAGGATATAAAATGGGATACATGCAACAAATTTGCTCGAATGAGTGGAAGTACCGTTATGAAATGCCCATGGTTCCTCCTCTGCCTGGAGATTGACAGGAGGCCACAACACCAAAAGGGACAGAAACCAAGATTACAACCAAGGACGCCCAACAGCCAGCTTTCTGCCAGTCGTTTGTGGGCTCGTATCCAGTTAGAGCCTGCCTTCCCCTGCTTAAAGCCCCCGAGAGGGCTACCTGAACACTCCTGCCAAAGAAATAATTGAGGGCTGCAGTCTAGAGGTACAAGGAAGTGTGCCTCTGTACCAAAGACAGTCCCCTTTGACAGCTTCATGTATCATAGCATAATCTTTTCCACTAACATGTTCCAAAAACATAAACCATGGTTTTCTTGGCACTGATTTGTTCCACCAAATCATCAAAGCAAAAGATGCTGGTAGGAGAGATTCCTTTTCCTTTGGGTTAAGTGTTGGAAGGAAAACAGTTTATTTTACAGTAAGGTTGCACAGGCAAGTAGGGAGGAAGGGACAGACTAGACTTCATGATCATTTAAAACCACAGTATATTACCATTAAGTAATGCCGTCACATTAAGTCAAGATACTTTAAGAGAGCAATATTCCAACATCAGCCAGAAAAACAGAGGCTACAGCTGCCGGTTCCACAGTACATTTTCTTGACTTTTTATTGCAACAAATAGGATACAAAACTCACAAGCATCTGACTGGAGACACCTGCGATGGTTAAGAGGTCTTACACTCTAAATTACCTTGCTTTTGTTAGGCAGGTGAATTGTCCATAGCATTCTTTCTGAAAGAAGGTTTTTTCCGTTCAGAATTTAATTTATAAACTCACTCCTGCCAGGCTGCGATAGCAGCTACTGTATAAACCTGAAAATGATGACTACTGAAATTCCATTCAAACCTTAGGAATCAATAGAAAGCAGACAAACCACCAAGATAAAGTTCCACCCAACCGCAAAGAGCAAGAACTGCAGGATACCTCACATTGTTTTCACAGCGTCTGCAGTCACCAACCTGTGAAATAGAGACCGCACAATCTCTTTTCAGTTTGAAAATCTGACCGGTGCTATCCACGTGCTGCACCCACATAATCTGCCTGTTGGAAATGCCTTGGTGCCATAGGTATTTCCAGGCAATAGAAGGAGACTCAAAAGACTAGCAGAGGCAGTTTAGAATTTGCTGAGACTTACATTGCGTTTGGTAAAAGCTTATTATATGGGCTCCTTAGAGATCCTGATCCTGCTTACCTTGAAGCAGCAGCTCTACTGTAAGTCAGTAACAAAGCAAGCTGCACTGGCGTCACTCTGGTTCATACGAAGTTACACGCATGAACTTGTTTCTTCTATGGGCAGTAAAGAAATTCACAATTGCAGGGTCACCCTTGGAGCCTGCTTAACCGAACTAATATTGCCTGAAGGCAGAGGTTGGCACACCGTGGTCTGCTGTTGGCAGAAGCTTCACTGTAAAGAGCTCTGCATTTTATTTAAANGCCAATAAATGAAAAATGTTATCTGTGACCAGGTTTCAATGGAAAAAACGCTGCTGCAACGTCTGCTGACTTTTTGCATTTCCCACTTCCCATGGCTGCTGCAACGCCAGCTGCTTTACTGCCTTCACTGAGGAAGGCTGCTACCCATACAGACAGAGCTGCTTTGGTGCAGCGAGCCCACGCGAGACCCGGTCCATCACATCAGCCTTGGTGGAGCCCACAGATCAGAATATGACAGAAGTTATGAAGCAAGCATGAGACAAGCCATGTATCGAGTACAGAGCTTAGCTTTTCAGCTCTTAAAGGGATTGTTGTAAACAGTTGTTATGTTCCTTCTCACTTGTACTTCGTGTTAGACAAGCCAGGTGGGGATGTGAACATATTAGAATTTAAAAGTGAAAAAACTAAATATTCAAAAGTCTGCCTTTCTTTGGACAAAACACAATGCGCTTCAGTTGAAAGAGAAATTATCATTTGTCTAGTACAAAAGAAATCCTTTGTCCCAATCACAGTCTGAAGGAATAGACTTCCCCCCAACACCTTAAGAAGCCAAATGGATGCAGTTCTATAATTTTGGAGAGCTTTACACAGTATGTGATGGTTTTATTTCACATAAATTACAAGACAACCCATTGTGGGTTTATCAGATTGCAAACCAGTATACGAGAGAAAAAGATTCCCATTGAGAGTGGGTGATAGTTTAAGTCACATAGAATTTAGTCTATAATATGCTAGAACACAGTTAGTGAAATGAAAGATTGGTGCATAAATTATTTCAAGAATACTAGGAAATATTTGGTAGCAATCTGTAAAACCAGCCTTCCTACTTTCGGATGCACCAAAAGAAATCCCATGAATAAATACATTTAGTTCATTTGCTACATTCTTTACTTACTGCCCAATGAGGCGTGTTTTGACTCAGAATTTACTCTCACAAAGGTAAAAGCAACGCTGAGAAATTTAGCAAGAATGCCACAACACCATGAAGGTTCAGAAGCAATAGAAAAATATTCCACTGGACACCACTGCTGATATTGAATGGTATTATCCATTACAGAAACTCATCTGATATCAATCAAATTAATTTTTCATCTTGGTATTGAATTTTAACAAAGCAAAGAAGGCAAATGCTGAAAAATAAGAGAATGACCAAATAACCAGTTACAGTACAGCAGAGGCAGCTTTAATTTTAAATCAACATTATATAAAATATTCGTGTTTTAACAAATATTGTTAAACATGCATTTTACCCAAACACCAGATGCATTTAAGACAATTTACATTTGACTCACCATACTGGCAGCGAGGACCCTGAAATCCTGCAGGACACTGGCACATCTGGGATTCTGCTTCAGAACATTTCCCTCCATTGAAGCAAGTGCCAACAGTGCACAGCACTAGTACACACACACAAAATGAAACGGGGGGAGATTTGTTGGTTTTGGGCCAAGGACCCGCCAGCATTGCCTCTTCCTGTTGTAGTCCTGCTGTAACAGGAACTTCCAAACAAGAAATCCAGCTTTTTTAAGTGGAAAGGTTAGACTGCAATAGAACTTGTTATCATGGGTATAGCTATCATGTTGATATGAAGAAATTTAACTCAAAGCACTACCTGAATCCAGAATGAAAGAAGAGATCAACTGCTAGAGAGTAATTCAGCAATGGTTAAGAAACACTGGCGTACTAAAATATGTTCTGTATGTCCAAGGGAATTACAATACTTCCCTCCCTCCAATGCAGGACGTTGTTTACAATGAGTTAAATTCCACATACTTGAGGCAAACTTGCAAAGAGTATCAAACATGAAAGAATAATTCAGCCATTTCCATGCCTTAAACAATTCAAAGCAAGCCTGTCCTACCTTTCAGGAAGAAAATAATTCTATATTGCCACTGGTGCTCAAATATGCTAAATTCCTTTACACCAGCGATTAAAATACAGATTGTAAACATATCTTTGACTTCTTACAACGAAACAGGTGCGCACTAAACATGTAGATTCAAGCTGAAAGTAACAGGAATACCTCTCAGGCCTGCTTTGTTTTGTTTTTTAAATACAAAGAGACAATCATAAAGGCAAGCTCTCTGAATGCAGCCCTCAAGTTGGTATGAAGATTAAAAAAATACACAGGAACAGATGCTAACTTTCATACAGAAAATGCAATTACTGACAAAACAGTAACAAAACTAAACAGTGAGTAAAATGCTGTCTTCTGCTCACGTCTTGTTAACAGCGGCTAAAGTGCTTCCTTATCATTTAAATTAAATTCCATCTTTTAGGGAAACATCCAATCATGATTAGAAATTGCTGATAGGAACAGGTTCTCATCAGGTGGAGAACCATAGGGTATAAACACAATTGCTGCAATGGCAACAGCAGCAGTGAAAAAGCCAAAACCAGTCAGACTCCGCAACGAGTGCTACGTCCAAGAAAAAGAGTGCCTTACAGCAGATTTCTTTGCATAATTTGGGTAACAGCAATAAATTTGGTTGGCCTGTCAAAGCCAGGCTGGCACAAAAATGCTGCAACAACTATAATCAGAAATTCAGTTTCCACCATTTAGATTAAAATTAGAGATACTTGGTACTTTTACATATGACAGCTTTTGTATTTTTAAAAGAGGTTTCTTTCCCCATCACTAGATTACCTCTTTATAACTGGAAATCCCAGTTATAAATAGCAAGAAACAAAATCCATCTTTCTAGAAGTAAGCACCCGTAGGAAAGCAAGGCCTAAAGATATCATCTCTCTTGGTTTGTCACAGCTTTGCCATCAACTTACAGTGCAAACAGCCAGGTTCGTTGTCATGTTGGACCCATCCAGGGCAGCACTTATAGACGGTCTGACGCTCCATTCTGTACACCTGCTTGTAAACTGTGTAGTACCCAGACCTTTGAAGAGAATAAGTTTAAGAGAACAATCACAACTTCTGTTCCACTTATTCACATCTCATGGGTAACAAACTGTAGTCATACGTCATATTTAATATACTTTTTTTTCAGCCCCCGTCAGTAGTTCTTGTTAAAAATGAAGCAAATATAGCAAAATGCATCCTGGTAACGTCCAATAGCTCTAATATATTATGTCCACATATTTTCTGATTAATTTGTATTCAGGCTAGTCAAAGGTGAGTAATTTTGTTTTGCAATCAGTTTTGGTTTTAGTTGGGGGAGTCAGATCTGCCATCAGTTCTAAGCATACGACAGAAATAGAAGTTCAGTTCTTCAGAGTAGATGACTTGACAGCTGGACTTCACCTGAAACAGAATGAGACGGGAGCGTTTTCTGATAATATAAAAATTGTCATCTAAAGCCAGCCAAGAAGTTCATGACACACCCAAAACACAGAAAAGGGTTGCATTTTTCCTCTCAGTAATAACAGACTTAAAGTCTCAGCAGGACATGATATATCCATAACTAAGTCACACATATTTCAGATGAAAAACTTCTCTCTCCCAAAAAAAAAAAAAAAAAAGAATTTGCACTAAGTTCAGTAACAGAATTAATTTATAATGATAAATATTGTATTACCTTCTCTCATAGCCCATACACCACCTCCTCCCCGTGCAACCTTGTTTCCACATCTTGACCATACGACTGAAGGCTTGAACACATGGCTGTTGGTGTCCTACCAGTGCCAGCTCAAACACTGGACAGACATTTGGCCTTAAGGGAAACAAAAAGATATACTTTATTATTTCTAGCACAAAATTTAGAAGTCTAGAGAAATGTACATAGAATTACGCTAGGTATAACAGGTAATAACAGTTTGAAACAGATTTTATATTACTATTTAAAAATACTGTAGCTCTATGGCTTTTTTTTTTCATCTTGAACCGATCATACAGTTCTCTCGCAAAAATACAGTATCCATAAACACCTGGCAAATCTCAATCCAATGATTTCCGAATAGCAAATGGTTCACAGGCATTAATGGAGCCAAGATTTCCTTAACGTATTGGTTGCACGAGTCACGAGCATGAACACATTCCTGACGACAGAATGGCCCAGCTAGCAAAACACGATAGTACTTTGTTCCCAGAAAATAAGAGCTAAATTGCTGGAGCAGGATTTCACCGATGACTTGGCAGACACTCTTTGCTGTCCCTCAATAACACCAGCCTACAGTAACCCTTTCAGGTGAGGCACTGCCTGACAAAGGGTGGCACAAGCTGAGGAGCAGACAACGGAGGTGAGGGAGCCCAACAGGCTCTTCCTACACCAAGACCACACTGGAAGCCCCCCACTAGGTCTTGTACATGCAACAGCCCCTATTTCAGCTGACGTGCCAGGGTGGGAATCAAAGACTTGGCAACCGTAGGCACTGACCTCCACAGCTCAAAGCTGCTGAAGAGCCAGCCTCTATACATACAGAATGAAAACACAGCGCCTGCCTTAGAAAACAGTACATAAACTGAACAAAACTTACAACGAAATTCAGGCTCCACGCAAATCGACGGAAGCGGTATTGTCGATTCAAGGGCAGATAAGATTTATCTAAACTATTGACGTGAAAAATATATATTTCTGTAAGAGCCCCCGCTTTGCTATCAGTCCCCTCAGGGAAGCACATGAAATTCATAAGAGGAAGTATCCTTGTTCTCTGCTGATTATTCCTAAAAATAACAAGACCAAAATAAAAGCGTTGCTTTGTAGGATGATATGTAATCTTCATCCTGCTACCTAGCCCTGGTTACAAAAATAGCAGGATTTCGAGAGGTATGGAGGGTCAAAAAAAAAAAAAAAAGGTTACGTGTTGGTGATTTTGCAGAGATTCTGCCAGCCTTATTCTGAATTCTTTGCCCTGGCATAAATTAGGAAATGCTGCATGCCAGAAAATAACTGCATAAAACGTGCAAGGTCTAACTAAAGCCACAGAACATGGAGGGGTTTGTTGTCTTTTAAGGCAGGAGCCTACTATAACAGAAATGAAATTAATTTACTGGGTTTTTTTGAGTAGTTTACAGATTGTTAACGTAATAATTAAATCATCAGTTCCCCAAGACAGCCTGCTCTAGCTGATGAGGCTTTTCAAATTTAAGCCTCAATGACTAAAACACAGGGGGGAAACGGGGAGCTTGTATACCCCCTCTGGTGAGTGGTAAACAACATTCAGCAGTTGTGTCGTACTAGCTAGCAGACACGTCCTTCCCCAAATTTCAGTTTGAGACCCCACTTCAGCCTAGAGAGTGATGAAGAGGAAGACATACTCACACGCTCGTTTTCTCTGTCAATCAGCAGGGGTGTGAATATGGGCCTGT
>VZTL01011841.1:0-23519 GCA_013400535.1 Scopus umbretta
GGACACCACAAAACTTTTGTTCAAAATGCCAGAGGTTTGAATTTCACCTTCACTGCACCACCTTATCCAAAGCTTCTGTGCAATGTCACAACCAAGGACAGTGTGTTTCAGAAGAAAGAACATTCTTGCTCTTCACTCTCGTTAGTGTTAAGCGGAGCTTTGAACAAGGGCGAGGGGAGCAGACCCCACGACTTTGAGTGAAGCAAAGAAACGGAGCGAGACCCGTCAACAACTCTTTATTTCAGACGTCTCATGGAGGCAACGAGGAGTCCCCAGGGTCTAACAAAAGACTGGAACGGACAAGACACTTCAGCTCATGTTAAAGCCCTTCACCTGACGGCTCACTGCAACAGTTCACTAGGGAAGAGAATCTCAGGGACAAAACCTGAGCCAGTCCTTCCTTGGAGGGTATAAACGGAGGGCCAACTTCGCTGGCCCATTGGGCCAAATGTTACACTTGAACAACGTGATAGTTACAACAGCGGCCAAAGTTTAAAAAGTTGTCTTTTCAGAAACGTAAACAATATAAAAAAAGAGTTTCAATAACAGGCCACAACCTTAGAGGTCTTTGAGCTTAAATACCTGGGAAACACATCCTTCGCCAACAGATGAAACAGTAAGATACATACAAAAAGAAAAATATATATATATATCGAGATACAAGTTTAACAAATGTTTAAAATAACTGGGTTTCACCACAGAATCTTCATTTGAAGGTTGCTTTCATGAGAAAACATATTCCCTGCAGCACGTAGACTCCTTCACAAAGCGACAGAAATCTGGTCACGTTAGTTATCCACTTACTGAGGAAACACTGCACGGTTACAGAGGGTGTAGCCCAGAGACTCACAACTGCCAAAGCATCGTCACAGAAAGCATAGCAAACAAGTTGTAGGCAAAAAAGTGACTTGAACGCGTTTACCTGCACACACTATTGGAGTATACAAGACAAAAAAGATGGAGAGCTTCATATAGGGAATTTCCAGTCATTTTCCAAATGAACAATATTTTTTCTTTGAAAAAAACAATAAAAATCAAAGTTCCCAGATGCTGTTTCTCAAGGCATGCTATAGCTATAGTAGCCAATGGCTCAGATTCACATCCACGGAAACTGATATTTTACCTAAAATGGCTTTTCTGCCTCTCCAGTCTGCCATCTCTCAAAGTGTCCTAAGTAGCTTTTGAATAGACATATCTTCCTTGCATGCCTCTATTAAGACTCCCTTGTTAATCCCAGAACCTCCTGTGCGTGAAACCCACAGAGCAGAACAGCCCTTAAGTGTAGCTAGAAGATGCTTTCAGCTTCTGGATCCCTCTCTAAAGAATAAAAGCGTGTGACAGTCACACATCAATAGCATCTACAAATACACTTACAGTGCATGCAGAAAATGTAGTGAACATGAACAGATTCCAAAGGCTGACCTGACTCTACCGTAAGGCTCCACCATCAGCCCACCTTTAAAACTTGTTCCAGGCAGTATGTCATTATGCCACCATGGCAAACAACTGGGATAACGAAAAGTAGTGCTAATTAACAATAAACCCATACCTGGGCACTGCCTTCTTGAAAGACGCCCCAGATTCACATGCCCGTAACAGCTCTTCGGATTTCAGATCTACCTCCAAGGTTAAATGGAAGGCAGCAGCACTTTCAAAGAACAGGACAAAGCTTAGCTTGTAAACCCTGTTTTTTTAAAGCATAATGAGAATTCAAGTCCTACTCCCCTTCACATTTATAAGCATTATAAGAATAATGCTACTTCGTTTGCTCTATGTATAGAAAAGTGTATGTTCATACAGCACTATATATACACATATATATAAATAGGACCTATGGACCAAAGTTTGACTTCAAACTAGCATTGCAACGACCCTTGCAATTTGGAAGCATGAAGTAGCTCTTCTGATCTCTCTCTTGTAAGCAAAGAGTAGAAAGGATCATATCTTACTACAATCTAACATCCTCCACCAGGAAAATGAAAAACCTATCGTTGACTTTACGGGATATGCCTGAAACACCACGTTTGACAACATTGCCCCACGTTGTTTGCTAAAGAAGAGGGAGGCAACGGGAATGATAGGAGAGTCAGCAGCCAGGAGTAAGTGCTTGTTTCCCCCCCACCCACNTGAAATTTGCCAGTCTTTATCGCATCATGGAAAATCTGGACAGCATAATCTGTAGAAAAGAACGATGGATGGCTGTACTCATCTGTCTCAATCTTCATGGCAGCCAACAATCCTCAGGCCACCCCCAAAGTCTCCCGTCTAAAGTCTAGCAGCAGAACTGTGTATGATTTACATTGTAAAAGTCATTTCAAACTATCCTGATGCTATTCATAGAATCATAGAATCGTTAAGGTTGGAAAAGACCTCTGAGATCATCTAGTCCAACCATCAACCCAACACCACCATGTCTACTAAACCATGTCTCGAAGTGTCACATCCACACGTTTTTTGAACACCTCCAGGGATGGGGATTCCACCACCTCCCTGGGTAGCCTCTTCCAATGCCTCACCACTCTTTCAGGAAAGACATTTTTCCTAATATCCAACCTAAACCTCCCCTGGCGCAACTTGAGGCCATTACCTCTTGTCCTATAGGTGGTTACTTGGGGAAGAGACCAACACCCTCCTCACGGCACCCTCCTGTCAGGGAGTTGCAGAGAGCGATCAGGTCTCCCCTCAGCCTCCTCTTCTCCAAACTAAACAACCCAAGTTCCCTCAGCTGCTCCTCATAAGGCCTGTTCTCCAGGCCCTTCACCAGCTTCGTCGCCCTTCTCTGGACATGCTCCAGCCCCTCAATGTGCTTCTTGTAGTGAGGGGCCCAGTTCTAGCATTTGCACATTGCAGCAAGAAGCAGAGTTTAAAATATTTTTCAAGGAAGTGGTCTCAATGAAAGCATTTAATCCAAAATCTCTCAGGTACCGTTTAAATGCAAAGGCTATAACTTTAGGCTGGAGTGGACAAAAGCATTGTTGTAACACTATTGAAACAGCATCCCTACACTGATGCTCTATACAGTCACAGATAGCATTTCTACAAACACCTTAAAAATTACTGTACTGGCTTATGTTTTTGCTGTTCTTGCTTGTAATACCGAGAACTACGCACAAGTCACTTACCAGTTGTTCCCCCACCAGGCTGAGAGTCAGCGGATATAATTCCTGGGTACCTCAGGCAGCGGAAGTCTAGGCCATACCGGTAATGGTAGTACTATGGAGGGAGAAGAGAAACATAGCTTTACACATCAAGACTAGGCCACACAACTCATTGACTTCACAGGAAAAATCTGCCACAGGATGAACCTTCATTCTGCAGCCGTCCCATGACAGGGATGAAAGAAAAGGAGATACTGAACAGTCTCCATTCCCTGCCAGGTAGCTGAGATCTCTGCTTGCCCTTTTGTAGTTTCCATCCACATCAGTAGATATTGATTCTTGATACGGATTGGCTTCTAGCAGAGGGTCTAAGATCTAGTGCTCAGAAACTAAAAATTCCTAAGTTTGTGAGACATTTCAGGTTAATACAGTCTTCAGAGCTGCCACTGTCCTTCATCAATTTGAAGCGTGAGGAAACCGTGTGCAAAAAATACCAGCTTTAACAATGTTACGTTTCTAAAAAACTACAAAGCCAAAAGAGAAGTCATGCACATACAGACTCCCACAGCTTTGACTTTAGAGTCAAAGACTCTAAAGAGCCCTCCCCAAAAGTCGTCATCATCTAGCATGCTTTCGCAAGGTTTTGTACACTGTCATTTATGCAATGCCATTCATATTGGCAGATGAGGCAGAGAGGCCAAAGTCAAAAGAACCAGGGAAAGAAATTATATCGAATGTCAGATGTTTGCCAGCTTCCAGTTTTTGTTGCTTTTCCAACAAAACTCAAAAGATATTTGTTCTTAAGAGGTGCCTTAGACTACTGTTGAGTACTAAAGCCTGAAGAAAGGAAAGAAGGGGGGGCAGGGGGAAGGGAACACTGCAGTGAGGAATCTTCCAAAAGCAATCTCCCAGGACTTTCATGAAATAAACAAAAAATTCTCACTTCTCCCATGAGCTCAGCGTGAACCTTGGAGACACCATAGATTGTCCTTGGTCTCTGAATGCAGAGATCAGGAGTTGGATCTCGAGGAGAGGTGGGTCCAAAGGCTCCAATAGTGCTTGGAACAAAGAGTCTCAGATTATGCTCAGCTGCTATATCCAGAACATTGTGTAAACCTGGAACAAACAACGGGATTTATCAGAACATAACGCTCCACTTTCTCAAGCCTCTGTAGGAGTCGTGAACTTGAGACACTTGTCACGTACCAGTAATATTTACAGCTCTGGCCAAAGGGACGTTTGCTTCTCCAACTGCACTGAGCAAAGCGCTATAGTGGAAGAGCCAAGATATCCGATTATTCACCACTATCTCGCGTAAATTCTTGTAGTCCAAGATATCTGCGTAGATAAAAGGACCTAGAAGAAATGGAAACAGTAGGAAATTGAACGCCAAGAAGAGTGGAGGTCAAGAAAAGTTCTAGATGAAACTCAAATTGCTGCTTCTTGACTACAGCTCTATTCAGGATTTGACTGCACAGCAGAATGCACACTTAACAGCAACGGTCAATAAAATAGTAAATAAGCAGAAGAACTGAAGGGCAACTGCTACCTTTACCTCAACAAAAGACTGATGCAAGAACTCCTGTTTTATCCAGTCAAGAGCATGAAAACAGGGAACATCTAGTGTACATTATTCAAATAGTCAAATACAATAGTTCAAATACATCATTAAACAGTAATGGTGAAGAAAAACTTATGCGAGTTTCTAATGAAAATAAAAGAAACCAAAAAACCTACTGCACATCCATCTTGCCATAAAAATTGTCTGAGAATGGAAAAAAATCAAAGCACATATTTAATTTCCAACTTGTTCCCTACAAAAGAATAAATGCATCTTTTTACAGCAGGAGCAGAAGAGCCAAGCTCAACTTGACTCAAGTAGTTATTCTGGTCAACAAAGTGGCAAAGAAACAGTGTAAAAATGCAAAGACAAATATTTAGGAAAAGGGAATAAATGACAGAAGAAATCAATGTCTTGGCAAGGTTTCAAAGCAGGAAGGCATTATCCAGAAGTTTCGAACGGCAACTTGTTCACTGTCATCCATGTATCATTTAGGCATTGGTAATTAGTCTATAGCATCAGAAGTCAAGATTTTTTTCCACGTGCTCCCCCAGTCACTTACCACTATAAAAAACATTATCCGCAGGCTTTCTGATGTCAGACAAGATCACATTGTTCTTTCCAAAGCGTTTCCTGTATAAAAATACCCCCACAGTACAGTGAGTCCACATTCTTCAAGGTAATTTATAAGTCACTATGCTGCTACTTTGTTTATCAGGAGGTATATCAGAAGAACAATAATTTCCACAATGCAATCAGCTATTGCACTTAAGAAAAAAAACAAAACCCAAACACCAGTCCCTTAAATGTCAATACAGCATCTTAGAGAATTAGTAAACTACTTCTAGTAGCAGTGAAAGACAGCATAAGGATAGAGAAATCTTTTAGAAAATGAAAATACGTTAAGAAAGACCTTCCTACCCTCTCCTTTCTGAAAATTTTACCCAGAGATAATCTACTCCCTTGCGGACAACAAAAAGCCACTGGGATTGCTGTAATTGCAGCTACTTTTACCTCAACAAAGTAAACACAACTGAGTAATCTCTGCCTCATGCTTTTCTAATCAGCACAAGGCTGTAGCTGAGAGCAAGTCTGATGGCACTGAAGTACCTTCCAGCCTTCCATGATTTGCATGATTTTTAAAGGTATCACAGAAATGGTAGAAAACACTCAAACTGCAACACAGCGCTGAATGCAGTGAGTTTGCTCGCTTTCGGTCGTAGTCCAAATCCTCTGCAACGCTGTGTACGTGCAAACGATGCTCTGGGGCTGAGTAGGCACGGATACGGACAACGATACGGACAAGGGAGAGCTCCCAGAGCATTTTACATTTCTTGAAAAGATACCATGGCAAAAATATGGTAACTGTGTATGTGATGTGGGGGAACAGAAAGAACCAAAAGAAATATATTTTCAATTTACTCCTTTTGCTGCATCAGTTCATCGTTCACCAAATCACAAAAACTTCAAGATCTTGTATTCTAATCTTTATTTTTGTCTGTACTTTACTAAATAGGGCACCTTATTCCTGAAGTTACTTCACTGAAATTCTCAGAGCGAAAGAAGTCTGTTGCAAAGCCCAACAGCAGGCTACTTAGCAA
This sequence comes from Scopus umbretta, assembly GCA_013400535.1. Lineage (NCBI taxonomy): Eukaryota > Metazoa > Chordata > Aves > Pelecaniformes > Scopidae > Scopus > Scopus umbretta. Next base: position 6,261 of record VZTL01011841.1, read on the forward strand.
AGGACTATATATTTTTTCAACTGGATATTTGTGCTTTTTTTTCTCCTGTAGTACCAGCATAAAAATCACAGCCTTTGTTTCTCAATCGAGTGCTCAAATCCAGCCTTCTTTGGCTAGACCAAAAAAGAGAAAAGGAAAATTGACCACCCTCTGGGGATTCAGATTGTGAATACTTCCATTTAACTGGAAGCAAACTGAACTCAGCAGCTAGTCTCTTAGCCATAATTATGTGATTTTGGGCATCGTGACCAACGTACACACAGAAAGTACGTCAATGAACCTAAACCAAGCACAGGAGTTAAAAATAAAAAAAGATGGGGAAAATTTAAAGTTATTTACAAAACTAAGAGGGGGAAAAAAAAAAAAAAAAAAAAAAAATCTGCCATCTTCACTAGGATACTTTTAAAAAACCACTTTCCAGAAAGTTATTGCTTCTGGAAGTGATGGCTAAAGCTGAAATTCCTCACTAGCAGCAAGTCAGAGAATCATGACATACCTCAGAAGCTTAGCAAGTCCCACTCCAAGCTGGCCAAGACCACCTAAAAAGCAACACACAAGAGACAAAAATCAGAGAAAAAGTGATATCAAATTACAGAGTTCCATTATTATATGTATCACATCAGAAATGAGTACTATTTTTCTCAGCAAATCAGAAAGCTTTTATATTTTTCTCAGGAAAACCCAATGAACTGGTTTTAGTAGATTTCTGGAATAAAACCAGTAGGAAAGTTCACATGGGACTCTGATCCTATCACCATACGGGAAAGACTGTCACAGTTCCAGGATCTTTGAGTATTTTTGCTTCCAGCGTTCTGCTCACCAGGGAGGGGGGGGCTCGACTGAGAAGCTGGAGCAGGAATAGAGTTATGGCAGGAATGCTGACCTGTAATTAGCACCCGAGGATGATCAGACTCGGAAAAAGAAACGGAGTGAAAGCTGGCGTCGGAGGCCACCTGGCGGGGTGAGACTCCAATGCATCGAACAGGCACGATGGAAATCCCACATCCACAACCAGAGCTCTGTAGCAGCTGGCTGACAGCTCTGCTCACGTTTTTGACAATTGGCATCTTCCTCCTTTAAATACGCTGTGAGAACAAGAGAGAAGGTTAGTCACCAATGACACAACCATATTAAACATTTTAAACACTCCCTTAGAAGACTCCGAAGGGTTTCAGAGAAGTTTGATGCAATCCAAGTCCTGGCAGTGAGAATATAGTTCGGCTTTAAGCCTTTTCAAAACGGTCACTAGAAACCATAACTTCAAGCCCAAAAGACAACACATACAGAATTCAAGAAGTTCAGCTGCTATGATTACACAGCTTCACTGTAGGTACTTTTGAGCGAAAGCTTTGCAGGCTGCCGTGAATAAGCAAAGCTTGGTATTGCATCAGCAGGATTCAGCTAAGCCAACAGAGGCAGCAGTAAATCTCTTTAAAGAGCACGACTTTGCTCAGACTTAATATGCATGATGGACACTACCTGGGAAGCAAAGAAAGGAGAAGCAGTATTTACCCGGGGCTCATAAAAGTGTCTTAATTGCTTCACAGGAAAAAAAAAAAAAAAAAAGACATGATTCTCTTGTAGTAACACATTGCAGAGATATCCCAAGTTACCCTGAGCTACATGCAAGTTTGGTTTTCTTTCTCTCCGAATCTTTCATACCAGGGAAGGAAACGGAGAAGAATGCACCCCAAATAAATCGCACATGCATCCACAAATGGCCTCTTCTGAGGTTCTAGTTTACTTCTTTCAAACACAGCTCTTAAGGCACAGTCGCTTCAATTCTTCCTTATCCCCATTCAAACAACTTTTAACTCTCTTTCCCAAAGTGACAAAACGAGTAAATTCCCATTTTAAATTTAAAACTAGCTCGCTTGAGATTACCCTGTCAATTCCTTTCTCATGTGTGTGCTTGTTGCATATATTATAAAAAAAAAGGAGCGTCAGGGTGAAGGAAAGCCGCAACAAGAAATTACAGCAGCTAATTGCTGCAGACGAATTCCAGCACTACCAATTCTAGCACACACAGAAAAGCAAACAGGTTACTAACGCGGGTGTTCCTTTCACCCACGGCAGACACACAAGGCTGAGAATTTTCCGATACTTCAGGGAGTCCTGCTATTTAAATACAGCAGACTTGCTAAACTACCTATCACACGCACTTTGGGGGGTGGGATCTGATTAAATCAGCTTATTGAAAATCACATTAGCAGAGTAAAACTGAGCAAAGAGACTTATTCTGAGATGCATTTCCCCCCCCACACCCCCCTTAGACTTGTTTGCTCACTTGTTTATTGCCTTGAGAAGCACGGTCAATTAGTATCCGGATGAATTAGCCGAGCCTCTGCCGCACCTCACAGCCAGGAGCCCGTTAGAGGGATCAAGTCTCCCTGCTTAAAGGCTTGATCTGTTAAAGCTGTATCTCTCCCGTCGCGGTGCCACAGAAGCAATCGCTCTGCCTTTCCCAGGCTTTGCCCAAGTCTCTCGCAATTCCTCGTTATACACCAACCCTACATACCTACCTCGAACTCCACCCACAAAACTAGAGCAAACAAGCCATCCCTTGAGCACCGGCAGTGAAGAAACCCCATCTCCTGAGGACTCAGTCTCGGAGGTAACTAATTGCTATCTACGAGGTTATGACAACTTTCCTCTGTCTTGATTCTCTAGCGTTGATTAGTACAGATATTGCTGGTGGGCCACGAAGATGATGAAGGGACTGGAGCATCTCTCCTACGAGGAAAGGCTGAGAGAGCTGGGACTGTTCAGCCCATAGAATAGGAAGGGGGGGAAAAAAATGGTGTAACTAGCTATCCCATTCTAAAAGTTGCCACCAAGTGCACAGATATAGAAAGAAATTAGCAGCAGCCCTTAAAAACACTTCCCCAAACCAACCATGAGATAAAGGTAACGCCATCACAAAGTGAGCAGCTTGCAAGAGTAACGTGGAGAGAAAAGCCCATTCTGCTAGATCAGAGTTTCCCATTTTAAATAACTTCAAGGAGTCATTAAGAGCTCTGACCACAAAAAGTATTAGTTTAACTGACGTAAAAAACTTAATTTTTTGATAGGTTTCTCTTTCTTACTACCCCAAAGAGGAGCACTTCTGTACTGTTAGGAACTGGAGAAAGAAATACATACATATTTCAACTCCCCCTACCCCATATTAACTTCTGATTAGTTTTTTTCAGTCATGGGTTTTACTCATTCACCCAACCTGATACTGGAAACCAACCCTTTTGTTTTCTAGATTCAGAAAAATAAGGACGCTTTATCCTGAAGCAAAAAAGTTATTTCCCCCACCCCACTAATTTAAATTAACAACCGGCGCTAATTTCAAGGATTAAGCAATACGCACTGGAGCTTTTCCTCCTCTGTACTCACCTGTCCCTCAGCTGGTGATAGGGCAGAAGCAGCGTGGAGATGGCAATTTATAGGACACTGCCTCTTTTGAAAGCCAATCAAAACCTGACAGAAAGTAGGAGTTGTCCCATACCTTAAAAAAAAAAAAAAAAAAAAAAANTTATGAATTGTAAACAAAATTTTAAAAAAAGAAAAAGGAAAAAAAAAAAAAAAAAGCGCGTGCATGGGAGCAGCAGCAGCCAGGGAAATGTCTGTAACTTTGTGATAGGCAGAGGACTCTGACGCTACGGAACCAGCTCTGTAAGTAACAGAACCATACAACCTAGGGTCACCTCTGGAGGACAGGTTTTAAAACGAACTGGTTGCAGCGCGAAGGATTAGTATAAAGCAAACACGTGTTGCACCGTAACGCAATAATCTCCCTTGGAGAGCAGGAAATTTCTGAGGTTTGTAAGAAGATTAAAGCACGGGGAGAGGGAAGAGAGGGGAAAAGAGAAACGGGTTCGTAAAATGACATTTAGGAAGTTACCTGCCAGCGGCTGTCCCTTTGCAAGACTTCCAAAGTGTTACATAAGCAGCAAGCACCTGCTGCTCATAAAAAAAGACAAAAACATGTTTATAGAAGCTAACAGTTTCTTACGCATTAGTTATTAATAGAACATTATGGTGATAAGAAAGATTAAGAAACTCAGGGGTTTGGTCTGGAAAATCCCACAACAGTAAGCTTCGAAGAAAATGGGAAAGAGGGAGGAGGAACCAAACCCAAGCCCAGATCTCCCACAGCACTTCTGGGGGCTGCACGGCTGCCGAGATGCCACGGGATGCTCCTCCACAGAGCTAACGTAAGAAGTCCAAAACTCGCTTCTTTCAAAGAAAGTTAAGATACTCTCTAGGGCACAGGATCTCGCAGATTCCCAACCACTAGCACTTTCAAAACAGCCAGCATCCTCAGGCATATGGTCCATGCCAACGCACTAAACTCCAGGTTATCGTTCTCACGCTTGTCTCCAAAACGCAGTTGCTGCTTCAGACCTGAGGAAGGGCTTATGCATCGGAAAGCTCCTCTACTTTTTCCAACTGTATCGAGAAGAGCTCAAGTGGAAAGATACTGCCCGCCTTGGGCATCCAGAAGACGAAGCACATGCTGCCTTGCCTGTCCCACGGGAAAGCCTTACTCCCTGGTGGTCAAGTGCTGCCAACTGGAAAGTCCATCGGATCACCGCATTTGGGAGCGCTCAAGATGCAACAGCTAGGGGATACTCTCAGCTCACCCAACCCTTAATGCAGCCTAGGTAGAGAGAAAGACCAAAGCCATCACACGTCCCCTGTCGGCATTTCCTCTGGTTCAGAGACCCCCAAACTGGGGTAAGGGGACCCTGCGTCCTTCCCTGTGTCCCCTGGCATGGTGGATGTGCCAGGGCAGGGCAGCGGGGTGGCCAGGCTTGTGCTGTTCTCTCTGGCAGGCAGCTGTTGGCTAACCTCAGTCAAAATAACCTTGACACACGCTCCCAGCCTCCGCGCGGCTCGTTTTTCAGAGGTGACGCAGGGCCGCGGGATGACGCCGTACCCCTCGCAGAGCTCGCCAAGAAATGCCGTCAGCCCGAGACGCCAAGGGACCGAGTAGAAACCTGACCTCGGCAATCAATTAAGGAAAAAAAAAAAAAAAAATATACCAGCTACTGAACAGCACGGTGCTCTTGGAGCAGAGAAGGAAAGATCTGCTTCGCACCGTGCGTCCACAGATGAGGTGAAGAAGCTGGTGCGAGCTACGCGCGTGAAGAAAACCTCTCAGCCCACACCAGGGCTCCAGTGGGAAGCAAAAGGGCCGGAGAAACGGCTCAAAGATGCTGGGGAAGGACAAACACGCGCAGCCCCCCAAGACATGAGGTCAGCAGTTGCCGGCCGAGCGACGGTAGGACAACACGGCGCTGGCCCGAGGTCAGGTTTGCCAAGAGAAACTTGGGACGTGCACCTGAAGGTGTGAGGCGAGGGGAGCTGTGGGGGCAGGCTTCCACCCCGCCCCAGGGCCACCCTGTTGCAAACGCCACCAAAAATCATACTTCTAACCGGAAAGCATGCTCCATATTGGGCTGCAAGGAAAGAATGTCGCAAAAGCCCGTCTGGCTGTGAAAAGTCAAGGTACAGTTAAGGAATTAATTCAAGATACGGTGAAGAAACATCTCTTGGGGACTGGGTGGCCTGTTGCTCAGCTCCTTCAGCAGGATGAGTGCTGCTGTTGATGATCCCTCTGAGTGAGAAGAAGGGCCAGTAACCAGCGTATTTTGCCAAAGAAAACCTTTCGATTAAACAACTGCTGAAGAGGGCATGGCAAAATGGTGAGTTCTGCAGGATTTGTGTGCTTGGGAGTAAGACCGTGCATACAGATGGAAAATTCTTCTACCTTCTTGGAGGCAGAACTCATACAGAGGTTCAAAAACAGGTTCATTTATCAGAGTTAACATGCCAGAAAGGGGTTAGTATTAAAAAAAAAAAACAAACAAACCCACAAAACAGGAGTCACATCATAAAGAAGACAGAAGGGGAAAGTCCTCTAAGACTGTGGTAACCAGCTTCTGTGGTAATTAATGGCAAAACACTGATGGCAAGACTTCAGGAATAAATAAAGTCTTAGATATTTGCCTTTCTACATGGAGGAAGATGAAAAAGCAAAAGCTGAAGGTGTTTTCTCTCCCCTCTGTCCCCACTGTGAACAATTTAAGACTTGTTTATGGGCAGAAATGAGGCAAGATGGAAAGACTATACTCTGCAAAACACTGTGAAATACAAGAGACTTAGAAAAGACAGGTAATGTTTCAAAAAGATATGTTTAAATGTGAAATCCAGGTCAAAGGAGGAGGTTAGTTTGCCTTCAGGAGCACCTTCAAACACAGAGAGTAAGTACTGCTGAGAGCGAGGGTAAACATGACTCAAGCATTAATCATTTTTAAAACAGAAACTGATAAGCTCAACACCACACAAAAATTACTCCATTGTATGAATAACAATCAAGTGGGTCCAGCCAACAGAAAGGACCCGTACTTCACAAATGTAATTACTGCGCTTAGCTTCCGTAGGCCTTAGTGTTCTGCTTACAAGAAACAGCCTTGGAAAAGAGCATTTTTGTAGAGAGTGGTTAGTTTGCAAAGCTTTGCGAGGTCCTCATCAGCCTCTTGCTGTGGTTAGGCAGGTATTGCTCATCACTCAGTGAATGAACTAAGAACGTAAAAGCAACAACAGCAAATCAAGCGAAGATCATCCTAATCCTGTTTTTCTTGTCTCTAACAATACACTCAATTCTGTGACCTGCAGCTGAAGGACGTTCTGAACCAGGCTTCGTGTCTTCACATTCAGTATATTTGCAGGCACTCGTCATTAATGTTTTTCTCCTCCGCAAACTCACTGCTTTTCCAACTCGGGTGAGCCAGTAGCGTCCACAACGGATAACACGCCTGCTTCATATATAATTTTGTGCCCTCTAATTGCACATAGCTAAGCCGTTACATAACAATCCCCAACCCGCCTGCCAAGGGGTGAAATTCATAAGCAGGAGGGGAAAGAAAAAAAAAAAAAAGCCTTACAAACATCTCTGTGGTAAGCTAATCATATCTCAACGCCTTTGTTCTTCAAGATTGCTTGGGGAGTTAATGTTGTTTATGGTTGTGAAAGATAGAAGTGTTTGGAATATGGAGGGAAAAAAAAAATGTAGTAACGTTGTTTGCTGGAAGTACAGCTCAGCAGAAGAAAGGAGGAGAAGGTTCTGGAGCGGTGGAAGCTCTTTGTACAGCTGCTGCTGGAAAGGAGAAGACTTGCGAGGATCAGCGCAGGGAAAGGAGGATTCAATCAACTTCTGTCTGAAAGCAGACATTGCTGACAGCATCCCCTGTTTAGGACTCGCTGTGGCCCATCAAATCAATGATCTATCAAACTCAGTGTCCTGTCTGCCAGCAGCTTGTCCTCTTTGTCCTTCAGAGGACATCCTACTGATCCACATAGTCACAATATTCTCCTGAGAAAAGGAACAACACACTAGCTTCCCCTGCCAGCAGCACCTTATGCTGTCCGAAGTCCCTCAGCCAGAAACAGTAGGAGAACCTTGATTTAGGAGTGGGATTCCTGCATTGAGCCTTGCTTCCTAGGCTGCAAAAACCTAGCAGACCTGCTAAGACTTTTAGAAAGTGTGACACGGGATCAGACTTAAGTCCAAATATGTTGCACTAACTGCTCCGGCTCTCTAATCCCTCCTGGTTGCCCGTTAAAAATGTCCTGCTACAAACAGCTTTACCAGTGGTCTAGGAAATCCGGAGTGCCTGGACTGCATCGAACCGAGTCACATCACTGGGCTTCTGCAGTTTTGGCCAAGTAAGGCTCCTCTAGAAGGATGTTCTGCCAGTAGCCCCCCAGGAAACGTGCAACGTTGTCCTCGCTGCCTCCATACAGTGTTAGAGCATTATCACATTGATTTGGGGAGTGACTGCGTATCAGCCCCAACAGCCCCTTCAGTGGGCTGTCTGCAAACAAGAACAGGCAGTTCAGGACATTTGCTCTACGTAAACCAGGCAGAGGCAAGCTGGGGTGGAGAAGTACAACAGATGGGGACAACAAATAGCACGTGATGGGCTGAGAAACAGACAAGAAGGAGACAGCGCTTAGGTGGGCAAAGGAGTGAGGAGAACCTATGAAGAGGCTGAGCGAAGGAGAGCATTGGATAAAACAGGCAGAACTAACGTCCAGAGGTCCCAGATGACCGTAGGAGCTGGTTGCTGCCTGCAGTCACTTCTCGCTGGAGACTCAGCAGCCCCTGCAGGAGAGTTCACCGCAGGCTTCATTCCACTCCTTTCCTGTTAGGTTACCAGTTGGAGAGGCACCGGCAGGGATCCGCTAGTGTCTCAGGTACAACTCCTTTGTGCAAGGCGAAGCTGGCGGGCACTCACAGGGGGACCTTCTGGGCCCTCATTTTACCCACAAGGGAGCCCTTTGCTCCAGCCACCTGGTCATATGGAAAGAAGAAACACAAAGGAGCTCAGCATTGCATGATGCAAACTATAACAAGAGACGAGGGAGACAGTCCGGAGACCTTGCCCACAGATGACTATCTATGAGGGACCGACCTGGAAGGCATCTGACACCCCAGAGCCCACTTTACAGTGATGCATTTTGGGGGTAAGAAAAGGATTTGTAGAAGTTTCTTTCTCTGTTGTTGATGTGAAATACCTACGCAGGTGCTTCAAATGAAGATCATTTCCCCAGAAAGGAAAAGGAAGAGGCAGAATTTGTAAGCAAGAAGCACAGCTCCAAAACTTCAGCGCAAATAGCTCTGGAGGACCTGGGAAGGGAAGACATAGGATGGCATTTTCTTCAGAAAGCCTGTCAGCTCACAGGACACATTCCTGTGGTTGAGATCCAAAAGTGTTGAACCTAGGTTAATAACCCATGAAGCATTCAGTCTGGCACTCTTGTCCTGTATAGAAATTTACCAGTCGTGTCCCAAAACAGCAAAAAAGAAATGTCTCCAGTGAAAAGTGCCATCCTATCCCAGCTCGATAGACCTGATAGCAAGCAAATTCACTTTCTAAGACTATTTTAGTTTTCACTTGTAAAGTCTAACAGTATCTGAGTGTTAGCCTTAGCCCAGAGTTTAACAGTGGGATCCTTGCTGTGGACATGCAGCTCCACTAACTTGATTCTCTACACGGCCTCCTACTTGGAAGAGCAAGTATGTTAATAGGATGACTTTTCTTCCTGGAATAGCTACGCCCATCTGCTGCACAAAATCTGCCAGCAGACTCTCTCTCACGATATGCTAGAAGCTGCACAGGAGTTTGCTGAGCAGCTGCCAGCTGGGGCTGTAAATGTGTGTGTACTGATAGGGTGTATCTCCAGTTTTGAAGCACGGTGTCGTAACCGTCAGGCTGTGCAGATAGCACAAACACAACAATTCCTACAGTCCCTGCTCCAGCGAAGATCCTCTCGACTGAACAAAGTCCCCCCTACATGGGTTTCGGCACCCAAGACCAAACAGGTGACTCATTCTGCTGGCCTGAGGCTATCGTGCTTTTAGGAAGCCCAACCTTGATCAGAAAAAACTGTAGAACCGAATGGGTCCTACCCTGCCACTGGGCTGGTGACCTCAGTAAGAGTGGGAAGACTAGAAACCACAGTCTAACAAAGGGAGAATAACTCTTAGCAGCTGTTTATACAGAAGAGCCGCGGATGCGAAGCTGGGAAAGGCAGCGGAGGGAGTGTGAAATGCGAAGGTGACAATTAGCAGCTGAAAGACCAGTTAGGTACTACAGCTCTCTCCAATGTCTGGGCAGTCAAGGACCTGGGGATACAGCCTAGAAGAGCCAACCGTACCTGTAATGAGCTGCAGTCCCGATCAGGAGTGGGGATGGCACAGAACAGCCCTTGAGCACGTGGACTGAACCAGGCAAGGCTTATGGGAAGCAGAGAGAACAAGCTACAGCTTTTTGGCAAAAAACTGGATCCAGGTCACACAATTAAGATGCTAGCAGATTCTTCCACAACCAGATCACTCACTTGGGTAAACCTCCAGAGCCATACTGATCTACGCTCACCGAGAACGGCAGGTGCTCCACCGTATCTATTGACGAATACTGATTTGGACCCCATTTCTGCCCTCAGACAAGAGTATGTAACTCCCAGAAGAGGCAGTGTATGCAGCAGCTTAGGACTATAACACGTATCTTTGGGAGAAAAAAAAACGAGCTCAGATGTCAGGGGAAGGAAGTGACAGCTTCTCCGCACAAGGAAAAAGTGGTACAGCCTGATTCATTTTATTTCTCCTAAAAATTTTCACGGAAAGTGTGTTGCTGGGGATGTCACTGCATGGGATCATACTGACCTGACAGTAGTGCTGGGAGGTTGGCTCAGAGGACCCACACGAACTGGAGAACCTAACAAGACATGATACGATCACCAGAGCACAGAGGCATGTAGTACCGTAAGATCACTGTATGCCGGGTTGTGTTCTTGTATTTTTTTCTACAAGCTTTTGCCACTGCCCACTGTTAAGAGGCAGGTTAATAAGGGAGTGGACTTTTGCCTTGACTTTACGTGGTCTTATGTCCCTCAGACCATAGCAGCCAGCACTAATGAGTACATTGTCAATTCTAGATACAAGGTCCTGTTGCGTCCACATGTCCCACGGTAGCCACAAGGAGTCACCAAGGAGGGAGACTGAACTTCACTTTGGTGGCAGGCCAGCTACACCGAACGCGAAAAGGAGAAACATCTTCTCCCTGTGGTGCTGGTTTAACCCTGATGCTCATCATCCTCAACGGATCTGACACAGGCTGCGCTTGCGCACAAGAGGGAGTCGCGTTGCGTTGGCAGGCAAGGGAGAACCTCGCACTGATCAAAGTCAGTTGTAATCTTCCCTCGGTGAGTGACTGGCATTGCTTTGCACCCAAACACGTGTGTCACAGGGGATTGCCATTTCCTGGGAGGAGAAGAGATGGGGAAAATTTTATTTAGAAGTCATTGGTTTTAATTAAAAGAAAGAGCTTGATGCTGTTTGGTTCAATTAGATTTTCCTTAGGTTTTTTTGGGGGTTTGCTTTTTTTTTTTAAATGAGAGGTAAACTGTGTGAACCAATTAATTTGCCTTGTCTTTATTTATTTATTTATTTTTTTAATGAGAGGTGAAGCACTGTGAACCATGGATGCCTTATTTTTAAGATCATTCACATGGCATCATTCCAGTTCTTGTGAGCTCCTGCAAAGTGAAAACACAGGTGTTAGCCCTTCAGGTAGGCTGAGAAGGAGGTATAGTTGATAGCATCTTCCAGCCTGGTTCATCACTCTCTGTTAAGATCGCTGCCTGAAAGGTAACATTTTCTTGGGGCAGGCTGGTCAGAGAAAGCAGGAGTTTCTGCAGCAGGTTTTACTCCAGCGCTGCATGCACGCATCTTAGGGACTGCAGAGGCTGCAGTCACATTTCTCTGCGTAAAGGGAGCGTACGGCATCTTGCACCGTGATGTACCAAGATAAAGCCTTCAGTGGTCCCCAGATGCTTTTGTGTTGCTGCCTTGTTATAATCAACATCTTTTCTGTGAACGCAGGATAGCGATCCTGCAAGGGCAGCTCTCCTTGGAGACAGTAATTTGTCCGCCGCAACGTGAGACACGTGAATACTGCTAATGCACTGATGGCAGATATTTTGTCTGATTTCTTTAATATCCACGGTACTTTCCACCCTCATGGTGAAGGGTTTTACAAGAGACATGACACACAGTTAACGACAGTCCATAGCGACAAGAATTATCAAAAAAAAAAAAAAAANCAACGAGAACAAAAAAAAAAAAAAAAAAAAAAAAAAAAAAGGGAAAGGAGAAGGGAACAGAGACGGTTCTGTGAAGAACAGAAATGGCTGGAGGAGACAAGGGGCCAATGTAGCAGATAGCAGCACCACCACCATAACAAAACCCCAAAATATATTGGTTTTGAAGCCACGTACTCAAATAGCAGCAAGATTATTCATTAGGAAAAACTTCTAGCTGTAAGGAAAGTCCAGGAAAAGATCACTCGGGGAGGGAGCAAAGTTTCTGTTGCTAAGAGTTTTAAGAGCAGGTTAGGTAAACCCCAACAGCAAAGATGTACATTTAGTGCATCTTGTCTCAGGGCAATCGGAGAGGTTTAACGACCTCCTCTTCAGATTTAGGGCCTGAATCTCTCCCAATGCTTGCTACTTCTGCAGCTCTGAAGCCTTTGCAGTATAACTCTGCATGTAGAGCAAACCTCCAGTTCTGGTGTCACCCATAGAATGCTTTGTCATTTAACATCCAAGAAACATATAAAATAACGAGGGAACAGTTGTTTATCCCGAGAATGTACCAAAAAGGTCACTGATTCAATTTTTGGAGGTTACACAGTCCTCTAGAAGCCCTGACCTGCACTGCAAACAGCTAGTAGGAATTCCTAGATCTCAGAAAGAGATGTGTTTGTTATTTTGAGGAGGAAAACAGCTTCATTTGTTCCCTGAAGACTTCCCTGTACATGCCCATTTACCCACTGTCTTGCAGCTTCGCTTCTAAGCAAACAAAATGGATGCAAGCTACATTCTAAATATAAAAACAAGGATTTGAGATATATTTGCATGTATAAGTAACAAGCCAGGCAGAGGAAAATCAGGCTCTAAGCCATACCTTTCATGAACACTTGCCTGTACAGAGGCCATAACGTTGCTAAGAAATCCTCAGCATGTTGATGCTTACCCTTAAGCAGGGTTTTCACACCTCAGGGTGGGTACACAGCGCTCACAAGGGGCAGGCAGGTGCTCTAATTCACAGTGACTCTGGCTTGCCTTTTGCGGACTTTCCCGGTTTTCCGGCAGAGCTCCTGTAGCACGCCGAGAACGTCACATGGAAGGCTCAGAACAGAAACTCTAAGTCCCAACCGATCTCACTGCCCTTCACAGCTTCTGTGAATGCCAGATCACATCCTGTAACAAACAGGAGTAACCCCAGCCAAACACAAAGGCAGAAGGGAAACGTTATATACCCTCAGCAGTTGTTTTTGCAGAGCTAGAGCCGCTCTAACGGTGCCTGGGGCGCACACAGCATCCATCTTCCTTCCTTACGGGCCTTGACAGTGCCGGTCTCCACACAAGGATTCATTTAAGTAGGCTATGAAAACAAGATGCATAATTAGTGCAGCTAATGACAAGGGAGAGTTGCCAGCTGAAGCAGGAGCAGCATTTCAGACAGCTCTCAGGCCAGCAGAAGAGACTTTGTTCACAGTAAGTTTTCTCTGTCCAGTAAATCATGGCCTGCTTCCCTAGATGTCTGTGTCCTTCTAAACAACACACAACCTGGTATGAAAACAAGCTCATACAGGTCTTTGAGGTGAGCAGATGTTGCAATACAGTAAGGGTTAAGGAATGTACCGTGAGACAGGAAAACCAGACTATCTTAAAAATTCAGACAAAGCCTCACGCCAAGTTTATCACACACCACAAAGAGCAATGGTCATTAATGCAATGAATTTCATTGTCCTCTTCTACCAAGGTTCATCTGGATCTGCCCTTCCCAATATTCCAGAATAGCTGGGCTGTTCAGCATGTACCTGAAAACACAGCAAGGTTTCAAGCTCCATGAGAAAGGGGAAACTTTAATGGAAAGGAAGTTGGGCTTAATCCTTTACTTAGTTACAGTAAGGGAAAAAAGCTTTGAGTTTCCCTCAGAGAAGACACTCCATAGTCACAGAAATACCTTTTCCTTTCACCCATCCAACAATACTGTCAATGCAGTGATGCATCTTCCTAAGAAGCTCAGAAACCAAGAAAATGGGAAGCGACCATCTGATCCAAGAGGAGCGGGCTGCCGTGGTCTACCTGGTGGTTTACTCTCCTTGGAGTGCTGACGGATTACAGAGTTTCCTGACAAATGCTTTTACCCCCCAAAATGCACAGCTATCAGATTAATAGGGCAATCAATACACTCCTTTGTAATTACAATCTACATTTATTGAGCAGGAAAGGTTCTGCATCACTCCAGTCCCTTCCTCGCTGTCACAGACAGCCAGACAGGCATGACAAGGGCATCCGCTACCTCACAGCAGCAGAGCTAGTGATGTCATCCTAGTGTGAGGATGACATCACAGGCCCCCTGTCGACATGGTCTCTCTGGACTATTTCGCTAGTTGGTGCAAAAACTCTGTAATTAGCAGAAACGGACAATGTTGCCACCTCCGGTGCTCTTGTGGTAGGAAGCAGCTGGGCTCAGTAGCGTGGCAGAAGCAAGCGTTGAACACTGTGGTGGAAGAGTAAGCCATAATCACAGCTCAGAGCGACGTGGGCACTCTGGGACAAGAAGGGTGGAAGATCATCTCTCTCTGCCCAAGATAGAAACTTGTCAAACACCAAATAGCAGCCTTGACACACTGAATTCTCAGAAAACGGCATGCTGTGAAATACTCAGACATTCGTGAGTCCATCATCACTGTTTCTTCCTCCTCTCTTCCCACTGCCACAGCTGGCTAAGAAGAGGCCTCGGGTAGAGTTGGCCAGTTACAACCTGAGAGGACGTGCCATTCGTCAGGGTCATTTTCTGCACGGGAACAAAGCAGAGGAGGAAAATGCTGTAATCAGGTTAAAGCCGCTTTCCCAACTCTATTTGCTGAGCACATTTGTTAAATAGACTTTGGAGAATAAATAGCGGGTTTATGAAAAGGACTCAGGTTTCCTCTGATAATGTAACGTAAAGCTTCCCTGTCAGGGGCTCAAACCCTGTAAAAATCGATGACTTGCCAGATCTGGGAGTAGATGCACAACTGCTCAGTGTAGCTTATTACTGTCCAGGGAACCACTGGGTTTCATTGGTCTTGAAGGGTGCAACCCCCCTGAATCGACCTGAGAAAAACCTGCTAAAAACATATCGGTGCATTTTATGAAATCTGCAAGGTCTCATGGACTTATTTCCCTCATCTCCAAAGTGCCCAGTTCAATTAACCTCAAAACTGCCACTCTAAAATAAAGCCGACTTTTGGCAGAAGACCTTGGAGGGAAACTTCAGGACAGGCAAGTTCAAACGCATTTAAAATAAAATCCAAAATGGCCATCTCTGCAAAATGGAGCCGTTGCCACAGCTGCAAAATCATTTATCAAGTGCTAGGAGCATGCTTGATGTGTCCAAGAACAGGCAGACACCTTTCCCACAGACTCACCAGCCTCTCACAGCTGTTAAGCTCGAGCAGAGCAGCCAGCAGGAGCACACAGAGCGTCAGTCAAAAAATCGGCTTAAGAATTCATTGCCTTTGCTTGAGGGCAACAAGGCATGGTGTTGTGAGCTAGGGAGGGGCAAAAGCTTTTAAGAATTCCATTTTCCATGCAGAATTATTAGATAATCTTTATAACCTAGCACAATGAGTCTAAAAACCTTGAAGTTTAAGAGTCCTCTTAGAAAGGGAGTTTATTCCTTTCTCTCAGTTGACGTCTCTCAGGCAATGGGTGCTGTAGATCAACTTTTCAGGATCTTTCTGCATTTACCGTGAAGTTCCCTGTAGGACAGGTGAAAGAGTTGGAATTATATTTTATTCTCTTAATTAGTATAATTTTGCTGTAATTCCTGCAGACTGAACTGTAATTGACATTTTTCCATCCCTCCCACTGGCAATATGAGGGCTGCTGGAATGGGGAAGGGAACTGCATGCTGCCTTCAGCTCTTTATTTATCCACAGCTTTTTGTTGGAGCAAGATACAAACATACATCAGCATATGCTTTAGCTAAAAACAAGAGCTTGGCAACTCAAGCAGATTGGGAATTTTCCATCCACAGAAAGAGCAATCTCAGCAAAGGAAAAAAAAAAAAAAAAAAGAATTGTCCTTGGGGGCAAAAATGGGATTTTATCTAAATCATTTATTTTCCTTTTCATTCCTCTTAAAAATCAGAAGTCAGCATTTTCTTGAACAAAATCCAAAGTGTTTCAAGTCATGTCAGCGTTCAGTTGCATGACTTCAGGCCACTGTTCGCCTGCTGGGACCACAGCTTTGGGTGCCATACATTCACAGCTTTTCCAAAGTAAACAGGAGAGCCAGGTGCTTGATCACCGAGCCCCAAAGGGAACATGGATTCAAAAGGCAATTTGCAGAGGACAGCTCTCTAGTGAGTATTAAACACGACAATCCAGAATATAACTTCTGCCTCAAGAAGTCATTGAGCCACTCATGACTGGAGTCTGGGAAATATCCCATTTTCTATATAGAAACATAGAATCATTAAGGTTGGAAAAGACCTCTGAGATCATCTAGTCCAACCATCAACCCAACACCACCATGCTTAGTAAACCATGTCTCGAAGTGCCACATCCACACGTTTTTTGAACCCCTCCAGGGATGGGGACTCCACCACCTCCCTGGGCAGCCTCTTCCAATGCTTCACCACTCTTTCAGGAAAGAAATTTTTCCTAATATCCAATCTAAACCTTCCCTGGCACAACTTGAGGCCATTTCCCCTTGTCCTATCACTAGCTACTTGGAAGAAGAGACCAACCCCCTCCTCACGGCACCCTCCTTTCAGGGAGTTGCAGAGAGCGATCAGGTCTCCCCTCAGCCTCCTCTTCTCCGACTAAACAACCCCAGCTCCCTCAGCCGCTCCTCATAAGACTTGTTCTCCACGCCCTTCACCAGCTTCTCTCCTTAAACACCCGCTGTTGATGGTTGCTGGAGACCAAGCGTGGAGATGCTTGTAGCTCCTCTCTGACCAGCAGAGTCATTCTTACGTGCTCACATTAAGCCAGCTCAGCTCTTTCTCATGGCAGTGTCCTGCTCTGGGGAGACGTTGCCTGGGCAGGCGTCCAGAGCATGAAAATATGACATATCAAGTATCCCTGGCCCCTGTGAGCACACAGCTCAGTGAACTGGAACCTTTAGCTCAGCAACCCAAAAAGGAATCCCAAAATATGAGAACGCTTTTGTTAAAAGGTACCTAAAGGAAATAATCCAGCAAGTTTAACTAAATAAAGAAAAAAAGTGTCATACAAAGATATGCATGTATACTTTTTTTGGTTTGGAGGTCTTAATTTCCAGTCAGGACAGAGACCAACATTAAACTATCATTTCCTAGGAGGGAAACGTTTCACAGGGCTCTGCTAGCAAAATAAAACCCTTCACCGCACACACAGATCTCCCCAGCCTGGAGATCAGAGACAGAGTCAACCACATGTGACAGCCATTAATCACGTCACTTAATGCCTGGCTGGGCAGTACGTGGGCACAGCTATAGGGCATGAGCCGAAGACCCTACAGAAAACGCTGCACCCTGATATGCACTTTACGACAAAAGGAAAAAAAGCATTTCAGCTTCACTGTCCAGCCATTTCAAATGGAAGGACGGTTTGCTGTCAAGAAAAAAAAAAAAAAATCTATATATGCCTGGCATTT
>VZTL01011841.1:23866-50982 GCA_013400535.1 Scopus umbretta
CCCCCGCCAAAGGGAAGTGATGAATGAAAATTGCTTCAGAGCATTTCAAAGTTAGGAGAGCAAACAAAGCAGGACTGGGCACTGTTTCCAAGGCTTTCAGGCACTAACAAATGGCCACTTTTTAAAACCTCAGCTCACAAAAGCGTGGACATCTTGGAAAGTCATGATACATCAGATACTGCAGGGGGGGGGGAAATCCTTTGCTGGCTGTAGAAGCTGAGTGCTCACAACTCCTGCCTCCCAAGTGCCTAACGGAGTTTGAAAGAACTGTTCAGTACCATTCACAGAACCAGCTGTCTCTCTTTAAAGAGGAAAAGCTACAGTAGGAAAATAAACACGGAGAACTCTTCTTGTTGGACTGCAGAGCCTCGAAAAATGCATTTCAAGCCCCCTGGGGAAGCAAAGCTCTGGGAGCATGGGCAGTATCATTCCATCTGCTATAGACTGTGCAGCACCTTCAGCAAACTGAGTCAAACTAAAGGGTCATTCGAGTCCTGTACGCTGTCTCAAAGGCCACCAGCAGCCAGCCAGGGCACAGTACAGGGAGGAAAAACTAACAGCTCTGCATCCCTGACATCCCGATACTGTCCTGCTCAGGGACATCCATCGACAGCTGATGTCTTTGTGTTAAATAACCCTTGATGGATTTTGCTTTCCCATATTTAGCTGTTTTTTGAACGCGCATCGTGTCTGGCGGCTACAGTGTCCCATGGCTATTGAGCACCCCAGCTGAAGAACCCGCCCTGCCAAACACCACCTCCTTTTGTTTCAAGCGCCACCTGATAATTTCATCTGGTGCACCTTAATTCTTGTATGAGGCAGAGCAAATAGCTGTTCCTTACCTTCTCCATGCCAATGTCACAGACCTCCACCATATCACCACCTCAACAATCACGTTTCCAGGCTGCAGCGTCTGCCACCAAATGAAAAAAGGAAAAGGAGAGCCTCTACTGTGACCCCATGGCTGCTCTCAGGAAGGTCACCATGGATCCAGCCTTGCAGTGAGGGCAAAACACACCTCACCTGGCATGCTGCAGAATTAAAAAGAAAAATTCCTGCTGTCTCCAGGGCCCCGATATGTGCATGTGGTTGAGCAAAAGGCCTTTTTCTGCTTGGGAAGGATGCACGGAGCACCTGAAGTTGCTCACCAGTGGTTTTACTGTACCTGCTAGCCTGACTCAATGTAAAGTCCTCTTCTAGACCAGCATCACACTAGGATGGCAGATCCCCCAGACTGACAAAGAAGCAGGAGTGATTTAATAACACGGTTACCTCCTCCAGCACTAAGGCAGCCATCTGGAGCACTAAACTGACATGAACACAAGCTAGGTGGAGCTTGCAGCAAGCTGGCTCTGAAACCACCCCATCCTCCAGGTTCAGCTGCGATCCAAGGCCCCCCTGATATGGCCCAGCTGGATAACCCTGCCTCTGAGAGCCAAGAAGATTATCAAACTGTGAGAAAGAGCACAGAGCCCTGCAAGATAAGAAAGGTAAAACTGAGGACAGAGGTAGGATTGCCAATATGTGATAGGTAGCCGCTCAAACATGGAAGAGGAAAAACCTCAGCATGAAAAGGCAGAAAATCCTGAAGGGAAGAAAACCCAGCTCCATGAGATGGATGATGGCAACTCAGCGATGTGCATGATCCATTCCAGCAAGCGGCAGAGGCCAACCCTCCCACCCAACGAGTGCATGTTTGGGCACCAAAGGCACTTTGGGCATCTTTCTCTGTGGTCAGCATAGCCTTGTAGGTCACTAGGTCTTTGCTTGTGTGTATCCTGCTCACAGAGCCTCTGTGCATGACAAAACATGCCCCAAAAAGTGCTCCAGTGAGAGTGGGAGCATTACAAACTACCGAGAAGCTTGTATGCTTTATTTTTTTCATCATATCTGGATTTTAAGGTTTTCTGGGTTTGGTTTTTTGTGTGGTGGAGTTTTTTTTTTTTATTTTTTTATATCTGTATCTGAGAGACTGCAAACAAGAAAAGCCAGTGTGAAGTTCAGAAACATGCTAACAGAGGAATACTGGAAATGCAGATTAAAAGAGCCAAAGGGAAGAGAAGGACATGTTCCAGCAAGCTGCTCTGCCTCTCGAGGCCATGATGACAGGGCAGGGAAAGTCAGATCTGGGCTGGGTGTTGAGGCAATGTTCTCATCAGAAAGAAATCCAGGGAGCTGAAGAAGGGAGAGAGGACAGCAAAAGGTTGATTTTAACCCAGGAAGAGGGACAGAATGATCCTCATAGCACAGCACCTTTTCTTCCTCTCTCATTCAGGAGGTGCCGTCCTGTAACAGCAGCAGAGTTGCAGATTCACGGATGCTCCTAGTTTGGAGAGCAGTATATGCAGGAGCCTTTAAGTGATCTGATTTTTTAATCTGATTTTTTAGTAGTTAATCCCATTTATTTTCTTTTCTCCCTCAAATGGTTCCAAAACAGCAGAAGTTTGAACACGGTGTCACTAAGGTATAACACAAGCCCAAGCAACGGCAGCGGACAAACCATTCTCTTCTTCTAGGAGGGACAGATATCTAAAATATATTAAGCTGGCAAACTCCAGAGCATCTTTTGCACAGCGTGTGGCGAGGCGCTCCTCTGAGCTGGGACTTGTGCGTAGCGCTGCCGAAAGGGCCGGGGTGGGGAGCAGGGTTGCTGGGAATGACTTCTGCTGTTGGGAGTCTCCAGCAGGAGAAGAGAACCGTCCATCCTCTCGTAAGCAGCACAGCACCGTGGAGCTGACTGCTCCAAGAGTGCTCATCACTCTCCCCACTCTGCTCCACGCAGCCACCTTCTTCCTCCCCTTTTCCACGTCTTGGAATCGTCTCCCCTTTTTCCGCTCGTCTTGTTCAAAGCCTTCTGCAACAGCCTCTCCCAGAGCCTCAGGCTTAATCTCCCTCCTACTCACAGGGTTTTCTTGATCTCCCCCCTGCTCCCCCTCCGAGCGAAACGATCTCTTCCCAGCCTTCCAGGACACCTGGAGACAGAACAGAGCTCTTGCCGTAGAGACATGCTATCCCGTTGGTTTGCTGCTCTGCGCGGTACCATACTCTGTGGGCACCAGCCTTGTAGTTCTGTAGACCAGTTATTTTTAGTCCTGTTGACAATCGTGCAGACGTTAAGCGCATGGCTTTCTGTAACATTAGCAGCAGGCAAAGATCGAGGTATACCCTCCCTTCTCCCCTTTTAGCTCCACCTGGGCTTCACTACATGCTCAACACCTTAGACCCGAGAGGCTGTTTTTAATCAAAGCTATACAATGGCCAAGCAGTCTCTGTCCCAAACAGCAAACACGGAGGCACATGAGAACAGGGAATTTCACCTGGACTCACCCAGAAAGCACACTTCTTCGGCCAAGAGCGATGCAGATGAAGTAACTCACTTGAGATCACACCAGCAATCTGTGGCAGAGCAAGGACTTCGGTCTCCCAAACGCCAGTCCAGTGCCTGAAAAAAACTAAAAATAAAAAACCAGAAGAGTCATCCTTCCAGTCTACATGAGGATCCAGTTGCAGTGACAGAGCCTTAGATGACAGCTCATTAAGCCACATGGGTTTTCACCTTACAGATCTTCCCTATGACTTAATTACTAAAAGCATCATTACACTGTTTAACACTCATGCCCACTCAGGCTACAGGGTTTTTCACTTTTGGCTGGGTTACTTTTCCTTACCAGTTTTTTCCAACCCAATGTGCCATGGGCAATCACAAACAGCACAAGTGGGAAGGGGAAAAAAAGAAAAAAAGAGGTGGAGGAGCAAAGCAGCATTTTAATTCAGCATTGCCAAAGCTTTCTCCACTGTGAAATGACAGACTTGCCAACCGCTGGCAGCACGGCCAGGATACTTTACATGTCTGATGCTGCGTAAGTGTCCCTTAAGGATCTGTGGAAGAAAACCTTTTTCATAGAATCATTAAGGTTGGAAAAGACCTCTCAGATCATCCTAGTCCAACCATCAAGCCAGCACCACCATGCCTACTAAACCATGTCCCGAAGTGCCACATCCACACGTTTTTTGAACCCCTCCAGGGATGGGGACTCCACCACCTCCCTGGGCAGCCTCTTCCAATGTTTGACCACTCTTTCAGAAAAGAAAATTCTTCCTAATATCCAATCTAAACCTGCCCTGACACAACTTGAGGCCATTTCCTCTCATCCTATCACTAGTTACTTGGGCAAAGAGACCAACACCCTCCTCAGTGCACCCTCCTTTTCCCAGCAAGGCATAACTTCCCCCCCTGCCCCCCTTCAAACCTAGGGAAACTTAGAAACCAGAGCCCTGTACTTACCCCACTGTAGTCCAAATTGCTGCTTTCTCCCTGAAACAACTGATTAAATAAGAAACGGAGAGAATCCTCTTCACTCCAGCAGCAGTGTCATCAAGTCTTCAGGGAAAAAGAGGTTCAGGGCAAACTTACTCAAAGCTGTTCCTACACCACATCTAATTCACTGGTGAACTCAGGCTTCAAGACTCCACAACGATGTAGGATATGGCCACAGTAGCTTAGATGCTCCAAGCACCACAAAAAATTGCAGCTGATAAGATGAAGCACAGTACAGAAAAGGCAAACAGTTCTCTGCTCCAAAAAAACCCCTAAACCCTAATTCTGAAACAACCCTTACAACTGCCAGAAAGTTTTTAGACTCCTAAGAAGGTTTTTTAGACTCCTAAGAAGGTTTTTTTAGACTCCTAAGAAGGTTTTTTTAGACTCCTAAGAAGGTTTTTTTAGACTCCTAAGAAGGTTTTTATTTCATACCATCAAGGAATTACAAGCCAAAAAGAAACGGCTAAAGCAGAAAATATCTTATAGAAATGTTGCACCTACCTTGCTGGGGCATCACAACCATTTTTTTTCATGTCAGGAAAAGGACTAAAATTTGCATTTTAGAAGTGATACAATTCAGTCTACCACGAGATACAAAGGGCTGCAGAAACGTATACCATTCCAACAACAATGTATAAAAGTTATTAAATAATGAGCTGATTTAAAAGAATATAAATGAAGCCTTTCAGTAGGTCTTTTCTACACGCATATTATTGCTCGTTAAAGAAAAATATGTAAAGAGGCTATTGGTAATTGCTTTGTTAACCACTGTAGAAAATGCCAATTCTCTGGTCACAGACCAGGAAGCAAACTGCCCGTCTGTCTTGTACTTTTTGAATTATCCACTTGCCAAAAGGCTGAGAACCCTTTTTCCCTCCACACAGC
This sequence comes from Scopus umbretta, assembly GCA_013400535.1. Classification (NCBI taxonomy): domain Eukaryota; kingdom Metazoa; phylum Chordata; class Aves; order Pelecaniformes; family Scopidae; genus Scopus; species Scopus umbretta. The sequence continues at coordinate 29,073 of VZTL01011841.1, forward strand.
GATCACAGGCTACACCCTTCACCCCCGAAACCATCACCCTGTATGGTACCACTACCGAGCGGGACGTGCCTAACGCAGCCGGTACGGTGCGAACCCTGGATCCGCATCTTCCCCTGGACGCTTGACTATCCACCTCCACGCAGGAGGCTCTCCTCCTCCTACATATATTCCTCGCGTGAAGATTTACATCCTAGACACGCATGCCAAGCTCAGGCTAGAAGAATTAACGTCAAAAAAGGCATGCCAAGCGCACGAATCGCTGCCTGACAAAGTAGGTGCAAGACGGTGGAGCTGAAGGTGGCTGTGGAGAGAGCCTCTGGCAAGCTCTAAAACTAGGGGCTGTAATTATGCCCCCTTTTAAATCAGCACAAACGATCCAGTCCGCTAGCTTTTGCTTTACGCTTCGGCAAGCGATGAAATCAGCTTTTAGCTACTCAGATGAAGCACTCAAAACTGCACAGTGTTGGGGTGCAGCGATCGGGCCCCCCCCAAGCGAATTACGCAACGCATTCTCCATTTTCCATCCTACAGGTCAAAGGGAATACTGCTGTTGGCGCTGCGGTACAGCTATGAACCAAGTGGATCCTCCATATACAATAACGGTTCCTGTAAACGTACAACCTAATCGTACAAGCTGTAACAAACCCGATTTTCCTAACTATAGCCGGCGTCTTTAAGACTGACGTAACACGCATTTCGCCGCAGTAAGTCACGCAGTCCGTTGGATGGACGTTTTGTTCCGACGGCATCCCTCATTTGCAGGGCTACAGCCCTCCCGCACGCTGCCCAGCAACGCCAAAGCCTTCAGCACCTACGGCGCGGTGCCTTACCTGCACAGCCATGACCCACGATGCCTAAAGACCGGATAAAAGGCAAACGGCAGTACAAAGAAGAACGAGCTTCGACTCATTTTGTGTAGAACAAGCACAGAAGCACTTTTTCCCTAAAAAGCAGCAGAAGCAAATACCAAATTTATGCGACCAACCTGGCAAATTCCCACAGGAATTCAACAGTAGCTTTGTGCCTTTTTCCCCCCCCCAATTATTTCATCCAAAGTTTTGCTCACTAGATTAGCAACCAAAAATTGTCCAAACCCACCAATGTTTATAAGAGAAATAGGTTTTCTTCTCTTCTTTGTAGTGGCCGGGTTGTTTGCCCGTACTTTGATACTGAGGGAGCAGTTTTTGAGCTTTAAGAGTAAACCCTCCATTAGCTCAACCTGCAGCATCAGATAAAGTAATCCAAAGCCATCAGCAACACTCTTGCGACAGAACATCAAAGGATCATCATCTCCAGCTCTGAAAGACAAATGCCACAGGCTTGTCCTGACATTTACACAGCAGGAAAAAACTGTGAGCAACAACACGGCCCAGCACGTTAATTTAAGAGTTACATTTAATGCACAACAGTAGTTTTCCTCATTGTTTTCTTTCACTGCTTGGGGGAAAAACTGGCAGCATGGAAGAAAGCCCTACAAGGGCGCTAAACAAAAACACTTGGGTTTTCAAAAAAAGAAATGCCAACAGCCTCAATCTGCTGAGTTTTAGCTTCCTCAGGATCTACTGATGCCACAGCATGTACGAGATACTGGGATCTGGATGCTGCACGGTCACCACCAGCCAGAGGAACCCAACATTTAGTGAGGTGAGCTCGTGGACATCCCATCTGCTGGAAACTGGTTCCCCTGCCAGGCTGCCACTTCTCATGATGCTTGTAGGGACGTAATCGCCTTCCTATTCCCCACCCGGCAAAGCCTCGTCAGAGTTGGTGAACAGGTTAGAGAGGGGCGAGATGGGACAGATCCAATGCCAGGTGACTGAAGAAAGGGAGGTTTGGAAAGCCAGGTTCAAGTGAGTCACAGACAGAGCACCAAGCAGAGTCTGCCTCTTCCCCAGATGTTTCCACGCACTGAATCAAAACGCCGTGTTTTACACGCAGATCACACGGGCTAAAGAAATCCGCCACAGCTGCCCCGAACAGCCTGTTTGTGCAGCACGAGCTCTTTAAAGGCATCGTGCTTTCGTGAGTGGCACCTCAATTGTAGTTCGAATCCAACACATGGCTTTGTACCCTTTAAAATATTCCAGAGCCTTTACGCATGTGGTTCTAAACTCTTGGACTAATGGCGCCCTTTTACCCATGCTCAAATAAAAACATAAGAAGGAAAGTTAAATAAAAAGAAATTTCAACACTTGACCAGAGAGTTATTTTCTCCCCTCCAAAAAGCAAGCTTAAACCAACTCAGGCTGCCTGATTATAACTAAAAATATTTTAAAATAGACTCATTCTGTTTCAGCTGGGACTTTTGCGAAGACTTTGCACAAATAGGGACTGAGTATCAATCTTTTCACCAAAAAAAACCCCTTCAGCACCCTTCACAGTGTTATCATATGGGACCACACAAGCTGCAGGGCAGCACACACACCCAGAGCCTCCGTCTGCTGAAATGCCAACAGCCACAAAAATTCTTCGCCTTCCAGAGGAGTTGCAGAGACCACGATTGACGCTGCAGGGAAAGAGACAGCCTGGCGGTTCACAGCCCACTGACCCACGCGCCAGGAGAGATCCAGGGGTTTCCACGGTTCACATCCTCCATTTCCCAAGAGCTGTTTGTCCTTTTTGTGCTCTTTCCCCTGGCAAGCACACCAAAGTACCCTGCCTCCCTTAAAAAAGGAAAAAAAACAAAAAAACAAAAAAACACACCAATCGGTAACTGTAAGCCCAGGTCTACCGACGGACTGCTTGCAAGGTTTTGCTTCCATCCGAACCACTCTCCCTTTGAAAACATCTGCCTGCCTTCCTTTAGAGAGTTCAACACAAGCATTAAAAAAAAAAAACCACAACAATCTTAGCTAATGGAATTGTTTATCCGTCACACACAGAGCTGGTGTCAAAGGACCAAAGCCACGGGAGCAGAGCTCCGCGAGCCAGGCACAGACTCAGGGTCACAACCTTCTCCCTTCCACGCAGCTCTGCGGCACGAACCCCTCCTCTACATCAGTGTTCAGCTGTAAAAGAAAACAGGCATGAACTGAAAAGGACCAAAGCTTCAGGCAAGAGCTTACATCCAAGTCACAGACACACACACATCCTTCCAATGGACAATGAAGGCAGGACTAATAAAGAAGATTCAGCACTGTAATTAAAGAACTTTTGAGTCTTCAAGGTTTTAATTTGAACAGACATTTCTACTATGTTCTCAAGATATCTACAGCAAAGTTTACAGCCACTTCGTATCTGCTTTTCTCCCCCCAAACGGCTAAGCAATTTGAGCCATGATAGTTTCTCAGATTTGTTACTTGTTCTTTTTTTTTTTTTTTTTTTTTTTTGCAATATATTCAACACCTCAGCGGCTGGGATTCCGTATACATACAGCATACATCTAACAACAGCACACAACTCCCAGCCCTGTTACTTATTTCATTTAAAAAAGAAAATAATAAAAATAATCAAGACCGATGCAGCAGCCAAGTCCAATTAGCAATTCCAGATGTTTGGACAGAAGTGCACTTATCACTTAAATTTGTACTAGTTAACAGATACATAGCACACATCACACAGTGCTATTCAGTGTCACACAGTTACAAAAAAAAAGGGAGTGCTAGTATAGTCATTTTCCCCTCGTACAGGAACCTGTACACGATAGCACTTTCCAAGGCTTTAGCAAAGCATACGTTAGACGCCAATATGCTGTACAGTGCAATTGAAGTTATACCATATGCAACATGGACAATAGTGCACTTAAACCGGTCGCCACATTCAAGAGTTAGATCAATACAATCAAGATATTGAAAGTACATATTCCCTTATGAAAGCTGTGCAAGTTAGTTCCCTTTTCCCTTTTTTTTTTTTTTTTTTGGGAAACGGCAGAGCGTCCGCATTTGCTTGACCCCAGAGTCTGGAGGAGGAGGAGGCCCTCAGTGTCCAGCTTATTACAGAAAGAGTGATGTGCAAAAAGAGCAGAAGAGGAGGTGCCAGCAAGAGCGCAGCGTCAGACCGAAGAGCCGGAGCCGGGCCCTGCCACCGTGCCTGCAGCTCGGGAAGACGCAGGCGACCTGCAAGCAGGGCGCCGGTGACTCCACGGGGCAGAATCCGGCAGACAATCCCCCTCTACGAGGAAGCAAGCCGATCATCAGCATTAAATACGTGAATAAATACGGCGGACATGCAGGTGAGCAAAGAACTGGAGTGCTCCGCTGTGTCTTACGCCAGCAGCCGCCAGACCGGAGGCCTGGGAAGCGCTGGGAATGAAGAAGGGAATGTGGAAGTAGCCTGACACAAGAGGTCCGTGAACCGTCTTCTCCCGGGAGGGGCCTGCAAGGGTCCGCACGTCTCACCTCAACTCCACCACATGCAATACCTTGCAGGACTGCTCTGGTAACACCTCCCAGAGGTGACTTCTTCCCGGTTAACTCAAGCCTCCTCCAGCTCCTGCCGTCTGCAGTGCATCCAAGGTGACGCACGGCAGAGGAATCGGGGAAGAAACTGCTGTGGCCGCTCAGAACGACACGAGCGTTTTCCACGTGCAGGCTGTGATCCACACCACTACTGAGCCACGGCGAGCGTACGGCACTTGGGTGTGGATTCAGTCCTGAAACACAAGTCGAGGATGAAATGCCAGCTTGGAGAGAATTTTCTGCCTTTTGTTAGCTGTCACAGCTGGTTACCCAATTTCCTCAGATGCCTGCAGTTTGCGTGAGAGACTAGAGCAGCCAGGCAATTACATCAAAAAAACCCTCTTTGCTTCTCTATTATTTAGCTCAATATATAATTACTATGTTAGGAAATTGCATAACCTTTAAGTGTGTTTTATGTATAGCCTATTATAGGGAAAACACTGCCTTCTGAATCCTTCCCATCTGGCTAGCGATAATGTATTTCAGATGTACAGGAACGGCAGAAATTCTGAATTGGATAGGGATACAACATCCAGGCAGGTGCAGATCCCACAGACGTGATTTTAAAGGGCGAGCAATAATTTTAAGGGCTTACATTCGCAATATGCCCAGAAGGCAGCTCCAGAAGCCGGGGTTTGGAGGTGGGAGGAAGGCAGGGCCAACTTGTGCCTCCCCTGTTACGCAGTACCGACCACCAGCCCACCTCAGAAGCATTCCCTGCGTCAGACTTCACTGAGCGAACGAGACTGCCACTCTCCAAACCTAAAAAGAAATTGGTAGGTAAGGGGAATTATTCTTCTGCTGTAAGTGAACAACGATTTAAAAGGGATTTTTTTTATTTTTTTTTTCAGCCAGATGACTTGAGGACTAAGGTTAGTCAAGAAGAAAATAATTAAGGAAATAAGGACTGAAGCAAACGGCATTAAGGTAGCGCTTAATCACTATCACATAATTTTATATAGCTTCCTTGGTTATAGAACTGGCCTTAGAATATATTTACTGGTTACATGGTTTTTGCAGATTACTCTCCAGATACTTCCACGACAACTACAGATCCTGCGTTTTCACATAGGTCTATCTGTACGTGAAGTGGCTTTTAAATAAAGGCAGCTTCATTCCAAAACAGCAGAGCGCACCACGGAAGCTCAGCAGTTTCCACAGAGCTCAACACTGACCTAACGCAGCTCCGTTCACTTCAGTAGAAACAGGCTAAGAGCAAACGCCTCTTAAGATAATCCCAGCCACACGCACTGTTAATTCAAGTCTTCTCAGTCACGTACGGCTCTCAATGGAATCCAGCTGAACAAATGCCTAGGTGAGTTATGTTTCAGACCCACTCTTATCTGTCTTTTTTAAAGGAGGGGGGGAAAAAAAAAAACCTCTAGCGAAAACTCCGATTTTATAAAAGCAGATTGGAGTCACAAAGATCAGCTACAAAATACAAAGTTACTTGGAAAAAAGCTTATCCCTAAAGTCTTTAAGCAGTTTTAGCAGCTACAAGTGATCTAAACTATTAGCATTTTTGTAGTGTGACAGCCTCTTAACCTGCAGCAGCTACCTGATCACCTTAACTCCCAACTTCTGCTTTTGATGTTTCACAAAAACCTGCTGTAAGAACGTGAGAGGAAAAAGCGCAGCGGGTGGAGCAAAAGCGTTTTGTTGAGCTGTAGGCCAAGCGCTGCTCTTGCGCCCCAGCAGTGCTGTGAACCCGTTCAAGTGTACAAAACCAGCCAGTGCAGTCCAAAGTTTCAAGAGGGCCACTTGACTCTAGTGAAAAGGACAGCTTTGAGCCACTGTTTTGCAAGTGAACACTTCCACCAACTACGCAACCCTTTTGTTTTCCAGGTAGAATAAAAAAGTTTCTTATTCCTTCGGAGATATTTGTCCATGAGGGACAATTCCACCTGAAGGTCATGGCTTAAACATTAGCAGCAGAATCCCTACTTCAGTTCTCTATTGCACTGAAATGTCTTGTTCTGGTTTGGTATTCAACTTACTGCTCCCAAGTCAATGCTTAACACAAAAACCTAAGTGTTAGACGTGAAGGCTACTGAGAGTATCGTATAGACCAGTAGAAGCTGTCGTTAGATTACACCATTTTCTGGTTTTTCTAGGAAACTAAAGAACTGAGCTGCCTTACTTAGTCCTGAAGAGAAAAGGTGCTTTCTGACAAAATGCCTTTACCTATCGATACATAACTTCGTATTTGAATCCTGCTGAGTGTTTAGAGAGTTCAACAAAACCAGAAAAAGTCCAAAATAAATTTGAAACATCCTGTCTCTTGGCCCATCCTGGTCATCCATACAGTTGGGTGGAGGTAAGAGTTCCAGCTTCTGCTGACACTGTACACAATTTTGAGACAGAAAAGCTGCCAAGAGAGGACACTGTGCCCAGCTGTGTATGTCTTCTGTAAACAACACCAAAATCCCTTCCAAAAAAGCAGAGAGGTACATAGTGTGAAGTGTAGGTTTCAGCAGTGGGAGGACTGAGGGTCAACTGTACCCAGAGGGCTCTGCAACACGTGCACTTTCCATGTTTAGTCTTTAACATTAAAGGGGACTGGAAAGGAAAGACCTGAGGCAAAGCCCTGCCAGCTCACAGGTTCTCCTGCATCCTGTCATCTGTTTCCATCTCTGCCAGCTGCCTCCTCAATGCATTAACCTTTGCCTGAAGTTCCTTGTTGTATTTTATGATGTTGATCATTTCTTCATGGGCTTCATCTAGGAACTTGGAAGGCCTGTTCCACCGAAGAAAGACACCTGAAAGCCCAGAGACAGCACAAGTCAGAAGGGTTTCTTGTTACAAGGAGGAAATGTTATTTGTATTCCGTCAGCTCTCAAGTAACGTGCACAGAGTTTACATGTTTTTAATTTACCCTCCCCCTAAATAGCATTTGGAGAGGAGGGTCAGTATTTCTAAGTTCATCATTCTATTAAACAAGGTTAACAAAATAAAAACGAGGGGTTTTCACTCCTTTTTTTCCTCATATACTGGTCAGACCAATCCATATTCCGTCTCTGCCCTGCCATGACAGCCTGCTTGCTTCACCGTAATTAACTCTTCAGGATACACATGGGATGGAGAAAGTTTCTGCAGCAGGGAACCTAGTGCACTCAGATTATCCTGGCCAGCATGGTCAGTAATGGAGAAAGGGAAGTCTTGGTTGACATAGAACAAAAGCCTGAGGCGTGCAGAACACCTATAGATTAGGATAAATCACTGCAGAAATACTGTGCTAAGAAGTTACATGGTACAAGGCTCCCTGGCAAAAAGTAGCATGTCACCAACCTTAGAAGGAGAAAGCATCATGCCGCTGGGGATGGCACATGCCAAAAATATTTTGGTACAGACTTCAAAGGGTGTGAGATCACCGTCAGCTGAGATAGACTAAGCACGGAGCAGAGACAACTGGAGCGAGCGCTTCAGAAGCTTTACAAGTAGCCGCAAAATAACAGAGCAAGCGAGCCTGGCTTACCTTCCCAGAGCTGCAGGCTCTGTGGGGCAACGGAGGGCCAGATGACAAGGCTGTTGGCCTCAAAGAGAGGATTCTGGAACTTGCTCAGCTCTTCAGACCTGTTCACCCAGGACCACAGGGACATAGTCTTTTGCGGCAGCTTCAGCTTAGACCTAACAAACCCATAGGAACAAGTTAGCTTTCACTTTTACACTGTAAAGACTCACTTTGTTTTATCAGAACCCCACAGACTAGAATGCCACAAGCTTTCCCATGCGCTACTAGCCCGGACAATTCAGGCTAATCCCTTCAATACCTCTCACCAACATGGCACAGGGTGTAAAACTAAAGCAATTTACTCAACCTGGCCGATTACAATTATCTTCAAAGAAAAGATGGGGAAATAACATTTGTAAGTTGGGTGGAAGCTAGCTGCCTTCTGTCTAGATGAAGAATCAGCCGCCTCCCCAAAACGGTTCAACTGCCAGCTTTTGAAAGGGATTGAACTCCTGTGTTAAGATAGAGCTGGGAGGCGAGGTAGGTCTGCATCAAGGAAGGATCGTAGCGCAATTCGCGGAGTACGTTAAAGCGGAGTTATTGCTGGAATTGTGCAACGGGCACGTCCGATTAGGTCCCTCTGGTGGCAGGAAGCATCAGAGCACCGAGAGAAAGCAGTGCTGTTTTCCTGGGTCAAACCCACCTCCGGGAGCTACACAGGGGTCTCTCTTCCTTAGATTCTGGCAAACCTCATTCTGCTGGCACTAGCAAACCGAGCTGCCACCCAGGCGGGAGATTCACCGTCCCTGAGAATACTTCGGACAGCTCAAGCTTAATGTCAGGCTTCAAACATTGTCTGTGCTCACAGGCTGACGTATTCAGATGTGACAGGCAGGTTATTACATCTAACATTCGATACTCTTTTAAATTTCATCTTACTGGTTTCAAGACGAACTTGGTTTTGTAGATGACCAGTTCAGCAACCCTGCGGAAGACTGAAGAGTCTTTTCTAAGCAAAGATTACTTTAACGGCAGAGAGGTTTATAGGAAGCTTTACATTGCCTTCCTTATCTGTAATATCAGTTCTGTTTTTCCCTTCTACTCATTCAGTGGTCTTCAGTTAAGCAGAAGACCATCAGACATGGTCTTACTGGAGTCAGGAGTCCTGAGAAAAGAACTGCCAAGTTCAAAACAGGAATCCAAACCTCTCTGGCAGCTGCCATCTGCCGTGGGAGGCTCCAGTCCTCCGCCCTGTTTCCTACTCCCAGCAGCCCTACTCAGGGCATGCCTGGAGCTGCCCCACTGGTACAGCACAGCATCTAGCCCAGGCTAGGGTTCAGAAGCTAGGTGCTGGTCTGCTCAAGTACCTTAAACACCACAAGCCTGTAAGCAAGCTCAGCAGAGGCCTATCCCTACGCGACAAGGCAGACTCCAGCAGAACGTAGTCCTGGCCGATTCCTTTCAAAGGCACGCGAGCATCCGTCTGAGAGCTCACAGCATTCCCTCAAAACCTCATCCGCTGCAGATTGCCAGGTTCACATTTCTTCAAGTCACAGGTTATGGCTGGAGGGATTTTTGGTCCTTCTGTTGAAGTTGTACTACTGCGTGGCCAAAAAGGCCTCAAACTTAATCATGACATCGTAGCCAAACAAGCAAAACTTTTGCCAAGGTGTACCTGTGAGGCAGATCCTTCTGGAAGAACCTCTTCCATATTTTCCACTTTAAGCAGCTCATGGATGATGCAAAAACCAAAGCCTTCCTTTCCTGGGGGCATCGGGACCACCAGGCTACAGAGTCATGTTCCTCCCTGGCAGCTAAGGTAAGAACCAGAGCTTCCAGCTCTGGCCTCCGACTGCCTTGACCTTCTCCTCCAGGCCTGCATGGACAAGTTTGCTTCCCCCAGCTATGATTCATGTCATTGCTGAACTCCAGCTGTTTGCTCTTTTATGGAAAGAGTTTCTGTCTAAGACTATAGGAACTGGTGATGGGTGGAGATTTTTCAAGGCCACTCAGGGAAACAGAAAAGACAGTCTAAAGTATTAGCTTGGACTTGGAGACGATTAATTCAACTCCCTGACCAAGCCACAAATAACCTGAGTCACAATGTCCCGCTTGCAAGAGGGACAAGCTCCCTAACACGGCAGCAGACAACATAACTGCAACAAAAGAAGCTCACCTGGGCTAGGGGAGACCACACAAGCACCCTCACCCTTTTTCAAACCAAGAGACTTTCTTTTTTCTTGTCAGATACAGCCCGATATTTAAAGGGTTCAAAGCAAGCATCCTCACCAACCTTTCATTTTCGTTGTTTCCCAGGAAAGTCCCAAACTGTGAAGCATAAGCATGTTCAAAGAGCATAATGAGGAACTGTTCGTTGAATTCAAAAGAGCAAGGGAACTGACGAAGGATTTGCCACACACAGTCCAAAAAGAGGAGAAACACTGGGGCCTCCCATTTCTGCTTGCTATTTGAATAGGCTGATTGGGCACAGCGCTGCTGAAAAGGGTGACCAGCCTATACGTAAGAATCAGAGAGAGCATCACACACAAAGTAACGGGATGTGAGAACATGTAGCAAAAAGACTTCAGAGCTAGTTCATGCAACTATGCTATTACTACTCTTTTCTGCAACCCTAATTTCGTCAAGCATCCAGTAACAAATTGCTAGCAACCATGACCAACTTTGCTGCCTTTTTCAGGCTACGTAAATAGCACTGTCTTTGATCAGAGAATTTTTACCAGGAACAAACTGGTGTAGGTGCACTGAAAGACCAGGCTGAGGATATTAGCTGCAAGAGTACAAAGAGTAGAACTAAGGCTTTTGTGGTTTAGTCTGAACAGTGTTCTCTAAAGAGATGTTCACCCTGAGCACACAAAACAGGCAGTTCTCTCAAACCAAAACACTACCACGAGAGGCAGAGGCCCCACGGAGTGTCAGAGGTACAAATCACTCAGTTAATGACGTTGCTCTTCGGACAAAGGCCGTTCACGCTAAGCAGGGCTGCAGCAAGGCCCAACCTGTTTGCTGCCTCTCAGGCTATTTCTCAACACAACTGTCTCTGGAATAGATTGCCATTTTGTCCACAGGCATTCCTTACCTGCAGCCACTCCCTCACAACAAGAGATTCAAAGCCACGTATGGTCCTGCAACCGGGATCCAAGATAATCTGTGCCAGAGAAGTCACCTGGAGCGTCGAATCAGTTCCTTCAGTCCCGTGGACTAACACTGATGCACCCTCCCTGTGAAAGAAAAAGGTGGAGAGGAGTAAGAGTGTGAATGAGCAGAACACACACCAAGGACATTTGCATCCCAACGGATGCCAACGCATCCCATGGACACCAGTGTTGCCACCCTGACAATGCTGAGGTTTTGCTGGCTCTTCACCCTTTCTTCCCTCCCATAAGCTTACTCCCCATCCCGCATGGAAGCGTACCACCCTCTCCACCTGGATCCTCACCAACATTAACTAGAGCGTTGAATCACTTAAGGCTTAGTTTCTTGCTAAGCATTCTGGAAATTCAGAACCTCTGTCACGTTGACGGCAGATGTGCGGCGAAATCTCTTTTGTGAATCTCACTATTTTGAATTGGTAGCCCTTTGAGTTATGGAAGTGCATCTCAAAATTTGCTTGTGCCATTTATCGTTTTGCTAAGTGCTCTGAAATCTTCCCATAAGCACTGCAATGAAGATCTATCATCCTCCCAGATGCTCTGCAAAACAATACTATGAAGTTCTTGCTCAGACCTGGGCTTAATTGTATTTGGGCCTCAGTTGGTTTACTGCAAGAAAAAGTAATCCAATAAGCCAGTTCAGGAGAAAGAAACGGCAGAGCTTGGCCTGCACGAAGGCAGAAGAGCTAGCGCGCTGAGCAAGGAAGCTTGTCAAAGAGCCAAGCACAAAGTCTTCTCGCTCACCAGCCAGCACAAGTGAATCAGCAGAACAATGTGAGGAGCAGTGGGAGCTCAGAGCCTGGGGCAGGAAGGTTTTGCACATTGCTAGGGGCCCAAGTGCTGTCACTCCCACACTCCAGTGGGGACCGTCCAGGACAGGCGATTCCCTCCCTTTTTCCTCCATCCTAGGCTGTGTTTGGATACAATACCAGAATCTCACCCATGTGCCCCTGAGGGAAGGACTGGATGGTATTAAATGACATTTATTCCCCTTACTCTTCCCAAACCTCAATCCGATGTCTCATTTCTGCCAACATCCTTACACCCAGAAAGGAAATTAACTGCAGGTTGTATTTCTTTCCGTGCAGAGACCCAACCTAAGCAGCAAAGCGTGGGTAAAAAAAAAAAGATCAATCTACCAAGCAAGTAACCCTGCACACAGTACTTGCTTTTTGAAGTGAAAAGCATGAAAATCTACACCCTGAACATTGCAACGTCTTTGTCTACAGTCCTATGTCTAAAACAAACCCAGTCCCTGCACTGTATAAAGTACAGGTAATCTTCAGATACTCTCTCCCTCCCTGCAGGCAGTGGCAGATAAAGAGGCTCCAGAACAGCCAAGCACGAATGCCAAGGCTAACCGCAAGCCTCTGCGCTCCTCAAAGTGGGGCACCCCAGGATAACTCTGCTTTCCCCCTTTCATCTTTCAGGCTCCTCAAAGTGGGGCACCCCAGGATAACTCTGCTTTCCCCCTTTCATCTTTCAGGCCTCAGACCTTTAAGATGCTACAAGATCTACCCCAGCCATTCCCTCCCCACGGTCAACATCACCGAACCATCCCCATCAGCTCCGCTACGATATCCAGGCTCCGAAGGAGGCAGGCCAGGCACCAACGCCGAGCCGGCTTGCCATAGCTCCAGGTAAACAGGGAAAGCAAAGCTGAGGTTAAAAACGAGGAACTTGTCCACTGTCCTGACGAGCCAGCAGCGTTTCGTCACCGATCTTTCTCATTATCCGCATGCGGGAAAGAATTACAGATAAGACTATTGATCGAGAGCAATCCTTTCCGGGCACAGTCGATACCTAAACAGGCACCGTCAGTGCTTTTTAAAAAGCACAGCAGCTCATATTTTAAAGCATTAATGCTGTTTTACCAACGAGACTGCATTTCAGCCTGCTTACGTAGCTGCACAACGCGTTCCCTAGCTAGTATGAAAAGCTAGGTTTTCCCTGAGTTTTGAGAAGGGCTTTCCCCTCTCAGCGCCACAAAGGAATCACGTTCACATCCCCGCATTTGGCCTTAAGGAAGCCTGGCACCTGACAGCCAGCTTTTGCTCTCCAGCCCGAGGTCTGAAGACGTTCTAAGGACAAGTTCGCCAAGTCAGCAGTATTAATTAAAGAAATGTCAGGTTAAAAGAGGTCACAAGCACTTATCAGGGATGAAAAGGATTGCTTAGATAGGACTATGGGGATAAAAATTTCAAGAGGAAAAAGCACTGGATCAATTCCTAGGAAAAACAAGGCAACACCATTGTTTTAATCTCTGGAAGCGAGGTAGGGTATTGGAAACTTTCAGCTGGGGGAAGAAAAAAAAAACAAAACAAGGGACTTTTTTGAAAAGACTCTGTGTTCTCACTTTATTAGGCTACCAAACAGCATTTCAGACGGGCACATTCTAACCTAAACCTTCAGCAAAATTAACTAAATTAGATTGGTTGCATCAGATATAGGAATATACCTTAACTAGACGATCTAATACCTATTCTCAGTCAAGATTCCCTCCCTCAGGCTTGTACTTCTAAAAATGGAAGGGTGATTTACTGGAGGAACATTCCATAACCACGACGAAACAGTATATTGCATGGGTACAGGCAAGCCAGTTCACAGTGGCCTGTAACTAATACCTGAAGTGGAAATGGAGGTATTTAACAAGCAATCTGTAACCAGCAAATAAGAAACTCAAGGCTTTTCAGAAATACATTTACCTATCAATACACTGAGCAGCTAGACAAGCTGCAGTTAGTATCTCCTTGATGTGAGTCAGCCAGTTGGAAGCTTCCAGTTTACTGAGCCAGCGGTCCATATTGTGCGACTGGTCATTACAAGCTTCCACAAGTTTGATGAGGCTTTCCTGCAGGATATTAAACCTTTGGGAAAAGCAAAATATTATTGCAAACGTAAGCAGTAACACAGCAACCAGGACAACATGCTCACAGAAATACAATGATCTCAAAATAAAACACTGATTTATGTGCAGTTATTTCAAAAAGGACAACCCCATAGGAGTCTCCTCACTGAGCAAACCTGTTTTCACTGGGAATCCCAAGCCATGGCTCGGGAGAGAGAATACCACTCTTTGGACATAAATAGTCTCTTCCCTTTCACAATAAATTGCTTCGTAAGGCGTTACAAGAGCATGGCCTTCTCCTTATCTTACCTGAACTCTGTGTGTGTTAAGCCCTATCTTACACTTTCCATGGAAAATGCGTTTCAGTAGCGCCAACTGCCAAGTACGAGCGTGACTGCAACCTGGCATGGACATTAGCAAGCGTCAGCAAGCTTCAAGTGCTGCACCTTCGTTCCCTGCACTACACCAGACGTTTTGGGGGAGTTTTAACGTAGAGCTGCAACAGTAACCTGAAAGCCATCCATCACAAGGACACAACCCCACTGTAACACAGTAAATTTTAAACTAGACTCAGCTTCTTGAGATTGAACCACAGCAAGATTAATTTGGCTAATTTCTTAAGAATGTAAGAAAAAGGAGGGGAAGGGAACATATTGTGTATCACTTCTGCAGTCGTTATAATATGTCCTCAGGCCCTGGAAAGCTGGTATTCAGCATGCAGCTGCTAAAGCCAGATGCTTCTCTGGTCTTGTTTCATGCTATGCTTTCCAGGGGCACCAAACTACTGATGGATCAAACACCACTTAACCCTGATTCCAGCATGTGCTCAGGTGTAATAGAGGATGCAGCTAGCAGACCAGATCTCAGAAGAGCCAACAAAGCCAAACAATAATAGCAGGAGATATGTAGTCTTTATATATTGTGGTTTATTCATTCCTCTCTATATGATGCTTAGGTCCACCTGTAAAATAACCAACATCAAATTTAAGTCCACATAAAATTTTTAGAAGCAAAACCAAATAGTTCAATGCAATGGCCAAGGAAATTCCTTATATTAGCTCCTCAAGAGCTGGCCTGTACAGTGAGGATGGGAGCAACTGCTTTGCAATAGCAAAATCACTGCATGCCCATGTGGAAGGGTCCCCAAAACTAAGGCTCAAGAACAGCTGAACAACGTTAGACCAGAAGTCTGTTTAACTTAGTAACCTGTCTCCAAACAACCAAGCAATATTAGATGCCTAGAGAAAAGTGTGGGATAAGAGGAGTGTGCCACAGAACAAATCCTCTCCTGCAGAAGTTTTCTGGCAAGGGACTTGCCCATTCCTGTGCATTACTGCAAAGAGGAACACAGGACGGCTGGAGCGCAGCTACAGATGGTCAGAGAAAGAGATGGCACAAGGAGATTGCCTGATGTATGAAACCTGCAGCACGTTGTTCAGAACAAGGAACCAAACACAGCTTTCCAAAGCCAAATACCTTTATCATCCACACACACCGATGTTGCCAAAAAAGGAACGTGACCCTGTTGATAAGAACCAGGCTACATGGCCATTTCTTACAGAAGCAAACACTTTACGCAGCTAGTTGGCTCTGCCAACGCAACCCTACGACGTCAAGCACAGAGGAGAGCCTGTGCGATTTCACCCACCTCTCAATACATTTGTGAATCCTCCTCCACTGGGGATAGTGTGCTTCTTGTTCAAAACCCCCTCCTTTGGCCCTGGCCTGCTGGGCAACATTCAAGGACCTCGTATCAATGATGTAGCCACGCTTGCCAGGCCGTAGCGTGGCGTTGATGAGCTTCTCGTCTTCTTTACACCGTCTCCCATTCGTACCTGTAAGAGGCTGGCTACTTCGCATCATGACCTGTGGAGATAAATAACCATGAGATAGGCACTGGAAGTGGAGAGACTTAAGACTGAAAGCCACCGATCACATGAGCTCCAAGCCAAGAAAGGAGATTTAAACTCACCAGGCAAAGGACAGCCCTTCATGAGAGGATTTCTTTAGGGGTAAGTGTAGACTGCAAACCGATGCATTAGATAACTGGGTCTCAACGCCAGGCATGGAAAACGTCTCTCTACAGAAGTGAGCTCCTGAAATTCACACAGGATGCTCCTGTTTTCCTTTACAACTTGGGTCAATGTAACAATGCTTACTGGAGTGAGACAGTCAACCTTAGAAAGCTTCCTCTATCAGTTCAGGGCTAAAATTCAAGCGGGGCCCTCCTGGACCTCCAGCTCTTCTCTGTGGAGTTACACCAGCAAGTGCAGCTCCCACCCCACCACATTTCCTACTTCCATCTGCCTCAAGTTTGATCCAGCACGCCTGGACACAGACAAGCAAACACCCTGATCTGCGCTGCCTGATGCAGAGAAACATCTCTCTCGTTATTCCTACAGCTGCTGTTCTTCCTTGTCCCGAATCCTTCAGCTCTTTTATGTGCAATCCCTTGCAGGGACTGAATCTACTTAAAAAAAACAACTAGAAATCCTTGAATCGGGTGATCATTTGGCAGGCCACTTTCTAAAATACAGACGTTTTCTTAGAGGCTTTATCCCTTTATTCCTGCAGTACCATCTTTGTGAGCCACTGAACTAGCTTCCTGCTGATTGCTCCTTTATAAACCACCGCTTTCAGGACTGTCATCTTTTAGGTCTCTTCCCAATTCTGTTTTTAAAACACTTGAGTCATTCACATGTTAAAGGTGCCTCTTAGGTACAGTTTTACCCAGTGGCTAGACTACTAAGCTTCAGGTCCACAGATTTACGAGCTAAGGTTTCTCTTTAGTAAATGCCTTTCAATTCAGAAAGCATCCCAGCAGCTCAAGCGATAACTAAAACATGAGGGCAGCCAGTCAGCAACCCCAGCTACACTCGAGAACTCGGAGTCAGGAGAGCAACGTGACAGACAGCATTACTGTCACAAGTTCAAGCACTCCGAGCCAAACGCGATTGTATTCCTCACACTGGAAACATGCACAGTTCGGAGAGATAATTGAACAAATCTTCCTTCAACGGTTTTCATTCGAGCTGAGAAAAAGCAGAAAGCCTGACTGTTATGAAGTTGGTGGATGGCTGATTTTAAAGCCAAGCAAAAAACCCCAAAGGCGCTACTAAGTCAGACTAGACGTCCTCTAATTCAGGGCTTACAAATCTTGGCAGCAGGAGGTGAGAACACATTAGAGCGTTTGACTCAGAAGCCTGGATCAAGTTTACAAGGCGCAGGTTGGACACCCCAACATCCTCAGAAGCGGCTGCATCAGCAGGAGATACAAAGAATTACTCAACAACGTCATAAAGTATATTTCTTAATGACAGCGTATCAGTCACTCAATTAGATTTTGGCTTATTGAGAGGTGGTGAAGTCTGCGCAACAGCAAGAACCTGTGACTCCTGAGACGTGTTATACTGACAGGCTCGGAGAACAGATTGTTCCGATCGCTCGTTCAACAGTTCCACAGCAGAAGCAGTGCTGGCTCTGGGAACGCTTGCTGTCATCGTGACTATTACGGAGGAGACAGCCCACCACCCAGAGACAGGACAATGTGGTTTCTGCCATCCTTTCAGCATGAAGCCTCTTGGCAGACAAAGCAAGTAAGGGTGCCAGCAGTGGCTTTACAAGTCCCATCTTGTTCTTACTGCTGTGAGCAAGCTCATGCCACATACGCTCCCAAACAAGCGGATTAATAGCTATTTCTAGGATGGAGATTACTCATTCCATTGCCCAGAACCAGTATCACTGTATTAATAAAGTTCGAAAATAAAAGGAGCAAACATCTCATGAACCGTCTTAAGTCTAGCCCAAGTTGTTTTGAACAGATTCATCCACTTCCTTCGGGTGCAAACACTACTCAAATGCAGCTTACCATCCCATTCTTCTTATGATAATAGCTGAGGACTGGGAAGCGACTGCCATGGCGAAACATGGCAACTTTCCGAAGCGCTTCATCATCGACGGATTTGGGGACAATGACGACCGGAGGGTAAGAGGGACAGACAGAGAATTCCTTATTGATGCAGCTTAGACGCCATTCATCTGTCTGAAAAAGATCAGAACATACAGAATCTGGGTCAGAAAACAGATTGGTACTGTTACAGCATAACATACTAGGGAAGAGGAACTTCCATATCCAAGATAAAGCATGCACAGAGCTTGATTGGTGATCTATTCCATTTGCCCCACAGATGAAAGCTCAGTTACCACTCCTGGCATAATCACTTTTGTTCATCCAGGAATCTGGACCCCCTGCAATAGCATAGCTACACGAATCGGTCAGATCAAATCCCGCACCTTATCTTGTCTCCAACAAAAAGGTGGCAAAAGAGATGCTATTCAAGAACAAACAAGCCTGGCCACTCTGCAGCAGTGAGTGTGTTGACTGATTATTTTCTTCCCCACACACACACATCTCTCGATGCTGCCTGCAATCAGAACATCTTGTTGCAGCAGCTCCCAGAAGCCCATTACCCAGGCAAGCAGATAAAGCTCACAGGCAACAGAAGAAATTATCAGGTGACTCCGATTCTTGAGGTGCAGGACCTGTTGAACAACAGTTCCCCATCTGGTTTACCCACATCCTCAACCAAAAGCACAAAATAAGCCCACGTGGTCATAAATGGATGATTGCAGCTTTTAATTATTTCACAGACACAGCAGACAGCATGTCTGCAGTACGCACTACGACGTAACTTACTGCATTTGCAGATAGCTTCAATCTCATAGGAAGTAACAGCATGGTGTGTGTCTCTCTCTCAGGGAAACCCCAGAACAGAAATGTATTCCTGCATCAGCAGATTTAGAGAAAAGGTTGGTTTAGATGCAGGTAACACAGGCTCGAACCTCTATCTGTGCTGAGAGCAGAGTTAGTAACACTGTCCACAAGACAAGGAAGGCCAAGAGCGTCCAACTCCAGCTGATGAACCTGCTTTGAGGTTAAAACTGCTGTAAAACCACTACAGCCGTTCTTCCAAAAGCACCTCCTGGAACGAGCACGGCATCTAAGCACAAAGATCTCATCGTGATTTCCCATTATATAATTTTTCAGCTTCCAACAGCCAAACACTTGTGAAAGACGTGCTGAACATCGGCACCCCGCGCCCTGGCAGGCACTTGGCATGAGAGCTCAGGCTACCTGATACCCAGGGTCAGACACAGGACTTGGCTCCATCTGAGATAAAACCAAAGGTCAACGAGCGGCCTCACTGACGAGGAGTCCTCGCTCACTGAAGTCCAGGCTGGAAGAGCTGACACTGCCCTAACTGCAACCTCGGACAAGCCCAACCTTCCACACCACTGCCTCCTGCATTAAGGACACCATCCAGGTACATCAGATGGCCATGAGGCATATGTTTGTTTTTTTTCCCCCCAGGGGTATGTAGCACACAGCAGAACCTTGCCTAAAGTTTGGCAAGGAACTGAACTCATGGTCCTCGATAGCAGGACAGTGGCTTGGCTGCATCTTCAGTCCTTGCATCCTTATCCAGTATTCCTTACGGCCAACAAAACCTGCTGGCAGAAGCCTTAGTGGGGAAGATGACCCAGAAGCCTGGGTTTTGCTTTTAAGAGCAGCATTAAATTCTTAAAAGTAGCAGCAGAATGGCAGTCAAATTGGCCTGTAGAAAGCTCCAGAGACAAAGACTTTAAAATTAAATATGAACACGTTTTGAAGATGAACGTGCAGCTTCTATCAAGGTTTTTTGGTTTGGCTTTCTTTTTGTTTCTTTGGATTTGGGGTTTTTTGTTTTCTCTTTGTTGTTGTTTTGAGGTTTTTTTAAGTTCCTATGCACTGACATGACACAGGTGTGAGAAAGCAAACAAGACCTTAAGTCACTCCTCAGCGGAGGTGTTTTCGGTACAGACTGGGAAGCACTCGTGTGCCACCGCAGCAGGCAGAGACCTCATACAGATGCCATAAAAACACCTCTGCTCATTTGTGCTCAAAAAGTTTCAGCTAGACGAGAAGTAGGAAGATAAAGCAGGTAGCACAGGAAGTAAGAGGAGAGCATGACAGTCAAATTATGCAGCAGCAGAATACACAACAACCCACACCAATTCAGGAAGGTTGGTTTTGCATACGTTAATTACACAGCTCTCATCAGAAGTAGGTCTCTTTTCCTCTTTCCTTTCTTCCAGAAGCTTACTACCTCTTGCCTTACACCTCCTGACTGGTACCTGGTTATATAAATAGCTCACTGGTCCGATGGAAAACTAAGATCGATATAGAAAGGTTTTTCTGGCAGTGAAGTCTTTCCATCAGACGAACAAGCTGATCTGATTCACAACACTCTTTCATCAGCAGCAGATCCAAGGCATGGGATGCGTGGCGTGGGAGACAGCAAAATGGTCCCTTTTGGTGGCAGCCTAAGAAAAAGATGCTGGGAAAAGGTACATGTCATGTGCATCGCCATCGTCAAGAGCGGCAATTGCTACCTGTGTCCAGTTGCCTATCCGGCAGTCTTGCACCGGCCCTGTTGTAAGCTTGTTTCATTATTCCTTGGCCTCAAAACAGCTTCTCTGAACACTCACATTGTATAAAAAGCAGAGGTTCTCCCAGATGCAAAGTTAAACTGCCTCCAGCAATCATGTCACGGGCAGAGGTGAAAAGTTCTGGATCACATAAGGGAGACCAGCTGGCCACAGCTCATGCTTTTAATGCGCCAGCAATGATATTTTTAATACCTTTTGGGGGGCATCTACGTTAAATTAAAGCAGGTTTCATATGATGATATGCAATTTTTTTTCGTTGTGAACAATATGCATGGATATAGCATAGACCTGATAAATACCGTACCGCCACACAGGATGTGGAGAAGGCAAAATCAGAACTCCGTGGTGCGCTTTTCCGAGAGACCGGCTGTCACTGATACCACATCACTAAGAAGGAATGGAAGAGTATCGACCTGATTTATCTCCCACTTTGGTAATTTGACTCTGCCCATAACCTCCTCTCCTCACCATTTATAACGCGAGACGGACGATACTGTTATGTCACCCAGTTATAATTTACTGTTAGATGGGAAGGAGGAAGAGAGGGGCAGCAGTTAGCACCATTTGTCATCTGTAGCACAGCTACTTCTGCAGGGATCCGGTTAACCTCTGCAATGCCAGCTTCAGACTGCCAAAACACACCCCAGCATGAATCAGATGACAGCGAAACCCAACAGCGCAAGCCTTTTCTTGCCTTTTCCTTGGGGTATGTCTGCAATTTGGAAGAAAATAATTGCCATTACTAACTGGAAGAGCGAGGGAACGGCAATCCAGCTACGTGCCGCAGCAGATGCGGGGAGAGGCAGCAGTAAGGACTTGCAGTGAAAGAGAAGAGGTGAACCTCATCTTCAGCCATCACCAGATAAGTACACTGCATGAAACTCCCAGAAAGGACAAAGTTAACGTTTACTTCTCCCAGCAAGAGATCTGTACTTTAGGGAATCGGGGAAAAAAAATTAATTGCAGTTAAGGCTAGAAGCAGTAAAGGATGGGGGAATGAGCAGAAAGGAGAGAGGACTCCAAAGAAAAAAAGAAAGTAGCCAGAAGTATTTTCTTAAACACAGTGCAGGATTAACTCTTACGTTTCTACTTTTCTTGTCTTAGTACTTGCTTAGAGATACTGATTTTCAAGTGCTACTGAAAGGCTAAAGCAACAGTTATCCTTCCTCCTGAAACTTATCATTGCTAGGATAGGTTGTTTTCCACAAAACAGCCTGAAGCATTTCAAGGTCTACTAAGAAGCCTTAAAAGTCAAGAAACCAGCACGGACCCTGAAGGATCCTGCAAAGCAGCCACGACAGAAGCCATTCCCAAGGAACGGGCAGAAGGCAACAAGCCCCGCTAGTAACAGATTGTGCGTGGACAAGAAGCATAACAACAGATGCAGGCAGAGATTGATGCTTGTCTGATACGAGCAAAATATGGGCTATCCACACCATCGCAAACTGAGCCCAAAAGCAGAAAATTGAGCTTTGTCTTTTTTTTAAGAAGCTCCAGTACAGAAGATAAAGCACGGCGGAACTGCCCAGAATCCCGAGATCTTTCCTACAAGAAA